>JAANDH010000292.1:0-50000 GCA_011799765.1 Nymphaea thermarum | reverse complement strand
CAAGTGCGCAAGGGTGTGTGTGTGTGTGTGTATAATACAAAGTCATATCCTAGATTCCAAAATCTGTAGCATTCTATTTCTTCCATGTGAAATGCATACTCCAGAGTCTGATTTCAGATTTTACGATCTTACTCATAAGTCGGCATTAAACAAGTAGTTGTTATATATCTAGTATTATAAAACTATAACTGTATAAATATAGAACATATATTACATATAAGATAGATAAGGCTGATTTTCGAAACTGGTAATACGTGTATAGAGCTTATAAGCAGCATAAAAGTTAAAACAGAACTGATTAACGAAACTTGTGCAATTAATGCATATAAGAAAATGTGTTTCCAGATTAAGAAAACTTATAAACAGCAGCAACATATATGGCCATATGGCATACACATGATATAAAGTTATGAGCAGCATATACTATCTAGTATTAAACTGCAAAAGTATGCAGTAAAATACTAAAAACGGTATACAAATGCAGCAAAACAGAAAAAACTGAAAAACAGAAGCATCATTGCCAAAAAAAAAATGAAAAAGGATAAAAATGACCTCAACGGGGTTTGGCCACACCAGTTTCGTGTTTAATGCACCCGGTGTTGTGCCTGAGGTGCACCCACACCTGCACCCGAATCATGTCGACTCAGATGCTTTTGCTGTTTTGTGACATAGATTCATGCATAGTCACAAATAACGTCTCGGAGTTTTAAACGGCAAGGTATTCTCGGGTATAATACGGTGAGGTTGAAAAAAATGAGAAAAATATGGTAAATTTTTAAAATTTTTAAAAAACTAAAAATGAGGGGGAAATAAAATAAGTGAGAAACTAATAACACAAACATCAAAAGATTAGTATATTTGCAACAAATAAAAAATAGAAAATGAAAAACAATGGTTTGGCATTAAAAACAACTGAAAAAAAATGAAAAAAGTGAAAAAAATGTGATTTTCGTTTTAAACATTTTTTTTCAAAAAAAACACGTTTATTTTAAGTTTTAAATGGCCATTTAATTTATCGCATTTTTTTCGTGTGTTTTCTGTGACTATGGATCATTCATGGAACCCTCACCTACTTGTCCTTTTGTGCTAGAAAGTAAGATGTGATGCACTTTACTTGATGGTTCAATATTGACCACGGTGTTTACAAAAACCAACTCCATGAATATTATCTCCATGTTTGGAAGCCAGGGGATATAACAATTGATTTTCATGTCCTTGTTAAATATGTGGACCAAAAAAACATGAATATTTTTATTCCCAATGTTCCCAAGCAGATAAAAGACTTGCAGTCCAAATAGTCAGCTGGAATGTACTGCGTTCAAGTGCATATGATATTTTTCTTTTTAACTTTATCAAAAGATGCATGTAAACATAAGAAAGTCATCCGAAAAGAGCACAAAGTAACTAGAGTTTCAAGACTTTGGCATGAAGTAATGCAACACAAAAAGGGCGGTGCTGATTCCTAGAAGACTGAGAAGAAAGGTGCATCCTATCCACAGGTGGTTCCTTTGTAAGTGCTCTTCCTGTAATTTTCCATAAAAAAGTTTTAAAGGTCACAAAATCACCTTTCATAGTGTTGTTTCAAGAGAATAAAAGTGGTCCATGTCATCAATGAAGTTATACCAACGTGACAAAATACTGGTGGAGCATAAAAGGGTAATAATTTCCATGGCAGTATAGGTTTTATCGATAAATTTTAAGGACTTGGTAAATAAAAATATATAAATAGCAACAACAGAGGAATAATATATTTGCATAAAAGATGATATAATGAGATGTAGAAAAAGAAGTAAATAGAATCTTTTTGAAGGAACTGGAAAAGAAACATTAGACTATTGGAAAGAAACAAAAGGTAACAACTTAAAACATTGCAACTGTTACATGAAAGTACAATGTATTCTATTGATAATTGATCAATACAAATGGTTCCAAGCTATCATAATATATTTCTTTTGTGCCATTTTGTGATGATCTTGCTTTAAAAGCATGGTTTATGTCCCCTAAACGCCCAATTGACCACAAAATGATCTTCAAGTGGCAATTAAAGCAGAATCCTTAGTAGAAAATTGAGTATGGACCCAGTCCTAAAAAAATGTTTAGAAGATAATTTCTGAAATTTAATTAAGCTGCCTTGGACGATGTGGTAAAATGCTTTTGGAACCAATTTCAGCTGGGCGCACAACAATATACATACTCTGAATTATCATAAAAAGATATTTTTCAACGACTATCATGTTAGAAAGGGAAAAAAATCTAAATATAATGCAAGATATGGCCTTCCCAAACATGCCTCCTATGTGTGCCTTTAAATTGTTTTCCATAAATCTAACAATATGGATACGTGAAAAATATTTGTAAACACAAAAAAAGAACTTGAAAATTCGACATTTGGATAGGATTTCATTGGCCAAGAAAGGTAAGAATTAAGAGTTAATTTTTTTAACCTTATAAAATCTACAATGTACATATGATTTACATAATTTTTTTTGGTCATAAATTTTAACATTTTTCATCCTCTGAAGGTTTGGACTTATAGAAAAACAGCATTGATGGTGTTTGAAACCAGTAGGCACGATTCATTATTTTCTCTCTTTCTAGAGAAAGAGAGAGAGATAGATGATCTCATGAGAAATCATCAAGATTCACAATTGGACAGAGTACACCAACAATAATATATGGAAAGCATGGGCAGTCCTTAAGTTGGCCCAAGCTCACTTTGAAGTCAAAATTTTCATGTACGAGAAGTATTTCTTTGCAAATATGCACGGGTGCAATCTTACAAAAACATAAAGCGTAGGAGTATGTATTTTAATAGGTTGGAGGTGAGGTAAAGAACTGAATCCACCCTATACTGTGCAGTTTGTAGAACATGGAGATCTACAATAGCCAGACTGGATAAAATATAGTACACGTTGTAACTAACGTATCATACTAATATGTGTAATACTAGCTTCAAACTGTCCTACTGAAGTACTTGTACGATGATGGACCATTTGTTATGCCAATTTACACATCCAATTATTGATACAACATATGCTTTGAGTTAGAGCTATTTGCTAGGTGTAAAATGCAGTCAGCACAAAAAAGTGAATCCTCTTCAGGTCTTGCGCTTATTCATGTGAATATGATCCTACTTCCTTTCTAACACCGCGAATGATGCCATCATGCCACCCTAAGAAAGGGAATAATGGAAGTCTATCTGGCCAAATGGAGAGCTATGACGGAGCCTTTACTCGTGAAGAGGCTCTGTCCTCATTTCACGAAGAACCTCTTCTAATTATCACAAACACCACCTCTGATTAGCACGAGTAATAGAAACATATGTAAGAAATAATGCATGAACATGCACAAAAGTACCAAAAGGTCAATCTACATGGCCTCTAAAAAGTAACTAGCTCCTCAAGAAAGGATCTGATAATTAATTCTTAAAAATCAGACCTCATATAGAGAAACTCGTCATGGCCCAAATTATTCTTACGGAGCAATTCTCTATAGCAACAGAACATCCAGGTACTCTTTTTCATTCCAAATAATGTAGAAAGGATGACAACCTTTCTGGTTGCAATAGTGTCAGTGTCAAAGGTTAAGGCACTTGCAATACGAGCATCTACAACTTTACTCTAGTGATGGAACTATGCTCTGTTTCCTTTTCTGGAAGACAAATATAACTGTTTTCATTACCAAACAATTTTACTTCAGCAAATTTTGATTACAGTTGCCAGTCTTGGACTTCAAATACTAAATGAAAAACAAGCCATACTGCTCGACTATCCTGCATGATTTTTATTGCATATATTTGCAATCCACAATCCTTTCAGCATCTTCATCATCTAGGCTTCCAGTTAATGAAATATTTTTGTTTCTTTGCGCTAGTTTAATTTCTAAACTATATGCAATTCTCCTTCAGAAACTATCAATTGCGCATCTATCACCTGATACTATCTTAGATTGAATCTTCCTATGAAGTGCCTCCACTTTCTTCAAGAAAAGGAAACTATGTTGTTTTGCAAAGCATTTGCTCAGGCAAACCTGAAACAATTTCAATCAAATAAGGCTTTCAGATTGCCTTAAACCAGAAAATGAAAGTAGAATAAAATACTGAATTAGTTAAGTACTTAATTGAAAATTGATTTGATCTTGATATGCGATGAAATATAGACTTATACGACTTTCACTTTAGTCGGATATAAGTAGCAAGCTAGATGGTACCGATGGACCTTTGAGAAGAACTTCTGGGCATGGCTTCTTATTTGAACTGCCGTTTTTGTTCCGATATGCTCTGCACACCATGAAACTCAAGAAATAAGCATGCCTCTAATAAAGTAAAACATAGCCGTCCGTGATCACCTACAGATGCACTCATCAACATCGCATACTTTCACAATTGAAGTCAAAACTAAGAGATCAATAAACCAAAGCAAAAGAACAAGCGATCAATCTCACCTTCGATACGCTGCCACGCCCGTCCGTACAGCTTCAGTGCTTCGAGAAACCGGTTATGCTCTTCTGCGGTCCAGCGCTCTCGCTGCTTCGTAATGGTGTATGGCTTCCTTGTCTACGAAACATTTCCGCCACTCACACTCCTTACGATCTTTTTGGAGCAATAGAATCCGGGAGAAAAGAAAAGGAAAACTAACTGGGAAAGAAAAAGAGAAATAAGAAGAATCAGAACTAACTCGTATGATGACATCTTCGCCAGAAGAATTCGTATCCATGGGCAGCTCCTCGACGCGTGACCTCCTGTTTGCCAGGAGATCGCCTAATCAGATCATTTGTGACGTAGAAACATCCCGATCTCCACCTTCCATCCTTCATACATCCCTCTCGATCCGCCCGAACCTCAAAACCAGACCTCAGCTTCCTAATTTCCCCTGCAAAACCGCCAAACCAAAGCCACAACTCAGTTGACCCCACGGAGGAACCTCTTCCGTATCCAAACAACGGAAATTTTTCTCACCAAAACGACCGTGAAAGCCAACGGCAGACGAAACACAAGACCTAAAAGAGACCAAATCAGTCCGAAAGAAAGAAAAAGACAATCTAACAACCAGCGGGACTCGGGAAGCCCCCCGGAGCGAAAGCCATACCCTCGAAGAAGCCACTCCGCATATCGTGATCAATCTCCGAAATAAATCATCTGGTTTTCCCTCTCCTCTCCAAGCAGACGGCGACGAGGAAGAAGGCTACTTTGAAAACGTTCGCCTCTCCCTCGTTCTCCAATCGCCGGTGCTCGATCGGAGAGGCCAGAAGGAAAAAATCATGAACCGGAAAAAAATATATATAAAAGAAAAAGGAAGGGGGAAAACAGAAAGAAGCAGAGAAGGTGGGGAAAAGAACTCAAGAACTCAAGAACCAGTGACACTGTTAGAGAAAGAAGAAGTTTTTCTATCTATTGTTCCTGGTTCAGGGACGCGCGGCGACTCTCAGCCACTATCTTTTCGATTCCCATTGTACCCCCTGGCTGTTAAGCCCCAGAAAAATATTTAGGGCCGCTTTTCCGCAATTCTAAATTCGGGGCGGCCGTCGCGCCAGATGGCACGTTATCAGTGGCAGTAATTCGTGGCCAAAAATAGCGCCAGCTCAGCATGAGGGATGCACTTTTGCGGCCTCCCCGCGGAGTGGAGTCTCCCGATAAGTCTCCACCACAAAGTCGCGGCGGGACCCGCCACAGCAGAGTGGGGGCGGAGAAAGCTGGGGCCCACCCTTCCCCACCTTCCACGTGTCGGAGCCGTGCCCTGCGGGCTCCACTGGATCTCCCTCACCCGCTTGATCGCTGGCTCGCTGCTTATTGGATTAACCACCGACCCGAGATTATCCAGCCACAAATTCTCATCTCTCTCGCCCACCTTAGCCTACGTCGACCCAACTTGCTTGGATCGGGTCGCCGTTTTGAGTCTGCTCCACGTCTCCTTTATTCGGATCCAAGTCAAGTTTAAATGAGTCCAGCTCTTGAAACTCGAGCTCGACTCGTTTATGATTTCGAGTTTAACTATGAGCTCGAACTCGACTCGTTTATAAATGAGTCGAGCTTGAACCGAGCTTTTTCGAGCGAGTTCGAGTCGAACCCGAGTTGACTCGACTCGTTGTGCAGCCCTAGTCCAAGGGCCTCTTCTACTTCCAGTCGAGTCGAGTGTTGGTTCTTCCGAGTCTAATGGATCGCCACGTCTGAAGTACGTGGACCGTGGAAGGAGAAAATTGACAATCTCTGAACTTTAAATTACTAAAAATTTGTCAACTGGCCAAAACTCTAGGTTGTTATTTTTTTTGGCTAAACCATGGAGACCACGGGTCGTAGTACTACAAAACTGTGGTCGCTCCAACTCCAACGACTGACTTGGAAGGTGTTCAGCTCATCAGTTTTAAATTGCAATTCTGGGCGCGAAAGTTGATTAATTACAAAAATATCATTAGCTGCTGTGGCATTCTCATCCTCTATCAAGGGACTCGAATTCATGATCCCGTGAGAAGACCCAAAGGGGTATGTACAGTACGGCAAGGCAATTACATGTGGAGCTACACAATCTGGATTGAAAGGTGCACTGAATGTTTCTTACCGCCATTGATTGCTCCTGAGAAAGTTCAGCTTTGGGTATCCTGACTTTGATCAATGGATCTGCAACATAAAAGATCATCTTAGTTCTTTCCTAAATATATTTGATCTCATTCATGCATTTACCATATATGTAGAAACACATATCAGACATAATAGGTCTTCTTGTTTAACTGCCCAAGCTCATATTGTGCTTTTGGAACTGTGCTGCCTGCAAGATGTTGGCCCATTTAGGGCCACTGGGGACAACCACAATGGTTTTTCCCATGGACAAAAGCAGCCAACTTCTTAAAAACCAGACATACATCATGTGTCTTCACCGTCGCATTTTTTGGGGAAGCTCGAGTCCCTTGACTCAAACCTTGGTGCAACCGGACCGGGTTGGTCTAGTCTTTTGTTTTCCTTTCTAAGAAAAGTTTTCAAAATGCGAACTTATGCGAGGCACCGTTAGTTTCACACATGCAGTTGTATATAGGTAATTCTGCTGAGACTCCACATCAACCTCACGGCAAAGCTCGACCCAACCTTTCCCATGCGATTGCATTCTTTCTGAAACCAAAATTTAATCTCATGAAAATTGTTTGAAAATGAAAGAAACGGGAGCCAAGTGGTGGGAATTAAACTAGGGAGTGAGCTGGTGCGTGGTTGTGAGATGAGCAAAATGTGTAATCAGAGTCTCACTGACTCTAATGCGCATCAATCTTCGCATCTTAATATATCTTTTGGATTCAACGATTGTACCTAAAGTTACGCGTACGTTCTTTTTTGTACTTTTCAGAATCACTAACTTCTTTTTATTTACCAAGAAAAAGGGGTTACATACCACTGAATGAGAGGTTAATAATATTCTGCCTACAAATAATTTGTATTTGTCCCCCTTTGGGGTCTCTGACTGCATCAGTGTAAGTGATAGCAGCGGTATTCCCCCACTTAAAACACAGACATATTGACTCATGAAATCAAACTAGAGGCATTTTTTTTTTCACATGCCTTTAGTCCACGGATTTACTTGTGCCCCTTGAGGTTAACCAAAAAACAGTTGAAGTACATTTTAAATAATGAAAACTAGATCGCTGAGGTAAACCCCTGTGATTTCAGGATTACGAGTTATGCCTTATACTCCCTTCCCTAAATAAAGTTCGTTTCTCCATATTTCTTTTACTTCCCCATTTCCATGTTGTCTTGTAATCCTTTTCAAAACATATATCACTTTGCAGCTCGTGTTTCAGTATATTTCTTTTCCGGTGGACGTTTCATTCTATTTCCTTTACCCTTTCAAGTTACTGGTAAGTGGTAACTATTTATGTTTTAAACCGTTGGAAATTGCCAATTAGAGACAATCCATGTTCGACAGGATTGAAGACATTCATTAGTCTATTTATTTTGTAGAAAAAAAAAATCATTAATTGGCCCGGGATATGAAATTTTTAACTTTCGACATTTTTAGTGAAATTTTTAACTTTCAACCAATAAAAGTTTATATTTTAGTAAGTTCCTTTTAAAAATTGGAAATGCCACTTACGTACTCATTACGATATCATGTAAAGACTCGATTGATCATTACATCAAGTCATGAATCTACATATTCGAACCTGTGCACCCCATTTGGAATACAATCAAAATGACATGTTCGTGAGTCATAGTTTTGATCCAAAAAATTAACTTAGAAATAGTCACTTTCGCTCATAAAAAGTGAGACCGAAGCTGTCCACGACTGTGTAAATGAGAACAGGTCCTAGGAGGATCAATTTTGTTTGTTTTTTCCAATATGAGCGAACAATAAACTGCTGCTGGAGACAGGCTCCCCACCTCCTTATTTCAAAAAACTCAGACAGTTGCAGAAAGAAACCTGTCTGAGTTTTATAGCTCTGGCTGGGGTATACTTGTGGCTTCCCAAATGCTCCTTGAACTGAGGTCATGAAGGTCCTGGGATAAGCTAACAGGTTGATCAGCTCCATTGGTAAGCTCAATCTGCTGGGCTGCAGTCCACACCATCGTTAGCAGGGGAGTACCTGCAATACACAGCGCTCCTTGAAAGTGCATGCAGTACACAGCTCCTTGAATTCTGCCACTGTAAGCTTCAAGCTGCCAACAATGCTGCCATACTCTTCCCCACTCACTCCTGTTACAATGAGGTCACTATGACCAGAAGAGGACAGATTGGGCATCTCCTACCTTCCATCGCACCCTGCTTTCAATACTGCGCCATCCTTTCCCAAGACTTCTCCAAGCCCAGGAACCTCGCCAAGGCTTGAGCACTGTCCAGAGACTGTCCTGCACCATTGAGCAAAGAGGGAGTTGCTATTGAAAGACGCGCATAACCTGCTAGCAAGAAGAGCTATATTGCCTTCCTCCAACGGCCGAATGCCTATGCCTCCTTCGGCCTTGGGCTTACACAGCCGGTGCCAAGCAATAGGAAACCAGCCATGCTGCTCTTTAATTTCTTCACTACATTCCTTGGCTTGGCAAAGCACTGCATCGTTAAAAACAAGGTTTTCGAAGTAACTGATAGCTGCCTGGAAGGCACTACTAGTAGATGAATAGCACTGTCCTGCCACCTCTTCTTGATTTATGATTATTGGTAATAAAAGGAGGAAACCTGAAGCAATGGATTCGAAATTGTAGCTACAAGCCTACAAATTTAAACATAACAAGAATAGAGATTGTAACTCTCATTTTTCCAATGTTACTCGCATTTTTAGTATGAACCTAGCAAGTAAATCCGCGTTGAGCTCTAAAAGGAATAGCCACAAAGCGCAAGTTTATCAAAAAGTACCAAAAAAAAAAAAAAAAAAACTTGAGTAGCACCCTTCTAAAATTGAACATAAATCGTCGGCCTTGAAAATAATTTTCCATCATATATTTATTGGGCAGGCGCTATTAACTGGCTGTTTTTATGAAACATTTCCTTTGCCCACCCTTTGGCCTTTACCTTTATATTGTAGGAATAGATGATCCACACGAGATTCAGATCCAACGAGTTAGCTCCTCCATAATTCTTTACCATATCAATGCAATTTCTGGATTGGATCTGGGCTTAAGAATTGTATCACTTTCTAACGTACCGAATCTGATCTGATTTTGCCTGTAACCCCAATTCAGCCTGTGCCAACCAGCAATTTAATAAAATAACAACAAAAAGAATCTTTAAATGTTGAAGTGGAAAAGGCAGTGCAGGTCTATATGATAAGGTTGACATGAAACGATCCTTTTTATATTCACATTTATAAAATGATCCTTCCCTCAACACATTTTCCATGTTTGTGTCACAGGTTGACCTAATGCAAATTGGATGAACCTGGGGCAGGTACGTTGGATCGGAATCAGATCTTTTACCAGATCCAATGGACTTCCTACTCTAGCTAACACAACTTGCGTTTAGTCTTCCGACGGATGACAAAGTGTAACTTTAAGGCAAGTATGGCATATGCAAATTTTGGTTGCAATATTCCTTCTTGATTCCTACAACTATAAGCAGTGAGCAAGCTCCAAGGGATTTGTGGAGGCGAGGGAAGTGGTCTCGGGGTGTTATTTATAAACATAATTTCAATACTTTCACGAGAATACCAAAAGTTATTCTTGTTCAATTAAATAATAAAAATTTGTGTGATCTTGCATATATAAACACGGTTCCTTGTAATATATAAAATTTATTAAAACATGTCAAGCAACGCGATTTGGACTGAATATTTCCATTCTTCTTATTTGGATCACGTCCCAAAATCGGCACTGCAGAGAATTTGCCATTATCTAAGTCTAGATGGAAAAAGTTTAAGGCTATATATGCTAGATTCTCCGGGATTTACTAATTATTTCAGGGCCCCAAATCAAGAAAGGTGTAAAGAGCGAATGTCGGGGAAGATGGAGGAGTTCTTCCGTTCCAGATCCAAATCAGAATCTAAGAAAAGAACAGTGGGTCCGAGCAGGCCCACCGGAAAAGATTTGATCGGATAATGGTGCACTCCCACTGAATCCCTATCGGAAAACACAAGTTCGTGTAAAGAAAAGGAAAGAAAAGCAAGCACTAGCTTTACGAGTAAGGATGATGAAAGAACACCAACGGGATTAGATTTCCCTTTTTACCCAACTTCAGATAAGTTTCAACCTAAAGAAATATGAAAAATTGTCTCTTCCTTGTAGTTATATATGCGATTCGCAGCTGATTGTGAAAGCCATTTTCATATTTGGATAAGAAAGCTAACTATAGAAAGGATTAAACTGGGCAACGTGACTTGCCAACTTTTATTTATTATTAATTTTGTTTTTGTACATGCGGCTGCCTTGTTCACTCAAATGGAGACAAAGTTTTCGCTTGCTCCACCTACTTTTGAAGAGATGGAGTGAATAATGAATATGCACCATGAAGTTTTCCCGTTATTTGTCTTCAATTTCATTAGCTCTTGATTCTTGAATATTATATTGCTAGTAAACTACGGAGGCTAGAGTATCGTGGTAATAATGCATATATACTGAAATTATGTCATCAGTCCTGACGGGAATACAAATAGACCCGACCGTATCTGTCCCAGATCTGGAACCCGCACATGGATGCAAATTATCCATGTGGTGGGTCATACCCGGGTTGGGCCTGAGGTCCGATATCCACTGGCACAAGTGGATCCTTGGATGTGAACTGATGAAAAGAATTATTCTCCATTTGCCCATCAACGTTGTGGAGCCGTCTTGGCCCAATCAGGCCAAGAATGGGACCACTCGACGGACCTGTCCAAATCCGTGCTGACGGACCCAGGTTCAATGGGTCCACAATGTCGACCGGCCCTTTGGACTTGGACCGGACCGGACCCGAGTTGAGTTGAGTTGATAGTCCCACAGCTGGAAAC
Source organism: Nymphaea thermarum (assembly GCA_011799765.1). Lineage (NCBI taxonomy): Eukaryota > Viridiplantae > Streptophyta > Magnoliopsida > Nymphaeales > Nymphaeaceae > Nymphaea > Nymphaea thermarum. The sequence continues at coordinate 38,609 of JAANDH010000292.1, read as the reverse complement.
GAAGCATGAGCCTACCGGATCATGCCTAAGCCGATCCAGCAAACGACATGCTAGATCCAATAGCGAGATGATCCAAATAGCTTTCGGGTCACTACTGGTCAATTCCTGACCATGGCAATATATACAATAAGAATTGGTTTAGGTTTAGAATCTTGCGTTTGGTGCGTGATCCGTCCTAGGGTAGCTGGTCGTATAGAGATTATAAATTCAGCATAAATAATACAGTACGTATTTATATTATTTGATTGATCATAAATATTAAAAAAAATACATACAATGACGTCTCATGGGTGTGTCATGTTTGATGTCCCCAAGTGGGTTGCATGTCAGAGGAAACAAACCAAATGGCCCAGTTCCTTTAATTCTGCTCACTGCAGCTTGGTTGCCTGGGCCAGTGGCTGGTACAATACTAGCCGTTGTTTATTATTCTTCTTTTTTTTTTTGGTGGGTGCTTAAACATGCATAAGCAGGGTCGGAGGGGTTTGCATGGACCCTGGCTCCACCTCAATTTTTTTTAAAAAAAATTACATAAATTTTAGAAAATTTTACTTTTCCTATATAAAAATTTTTGAAAAATTATATTTCACCGTGTCAAAATTTAGAAACTTTAATTCGGTCTTTCTCATGAAAATTTTTTTGGCTCTGCCCTTGCATATAAGACCCTGAAAACAGTGGTACTAACATTGAATGCTGCCTAGGTACCATTTTCTTGGCATGCAAATGAACAAGACTTGAGCTGCACGGAAAAGGTAAAAAAAGTTTACCATTAATGAACTTCAATATCTCAGTTGAAATTTATAATTTACACACTTAAAAGATTTGATAATAATACAAAAACTTACCTAATCAAAGCATCAACAACAAAAAGGAGAAAAAGCGTGAAAGGGAAACCGGTTTCAGAAGATGGTAAGAGTAAACCTAAACCAATAAGACAACGATTTTTATGCCAAAACTAGAGATGTTAATAAATCTTATTTAAATCTGATATCCAACAGAACCCTTTTAAATAAAAAAAAAAATGATAGCTGAATGAGATGCCGGATTGGATTCAACTTTCAAAATTGACATGAGTATAGTCATATTCAAATTTCAATAAAATATCATACATATCCAATTTGAATTCGAAGGAAAATAAATATCCTGTATCCAATATTCATAATGTAGCTAGATTGGTTTAAAGGTCAGATTTGGATTCTGATGTTAATTTAAAAATTAGATTAGGATTGGATTTTGATATGGTATATAGGTTTTTTCTCATTTGTATTTGAATATGAATTCAAATCCAAATAATGGCCTCGGCATTTGGCTGAACTCGAAATAATTTAACAACGGCGATTGTTTTGGGCAGGGCCGACCGCCATCAAAGTATAACGCATTTTTCGTGGAGTCCATTGCTTCATTTATGCATCCGACGGCTAGTCCATTTAAAGCCACATATCTAAAGCGAGTTCTGTCACGTCTTTTGGCTGCATCGTCGGCAGAGGCTGCTACTCCTTTTTTTTTTTTATCCCTGCAAGCTGTGATCGGACAAGTGCATTGAATTGCAGGTCCACACATTGCCGTAGTTGGCCGCTACTTGTATTCAATTCAAGAATTCAACAAGGTGAAAAAAAAGAAAAGAAAACTATTTTCTCTATTTTTTAGTCATACTATAAACGCCGGATTCAAATTGCTCTTGGATAGCTGTTATGACAATATCCCTATGGTATCCAGATCGAATGAGTTCTTGCTGATGCCAGTAAGTAAGGCCAATATACGGATTGTTGATGTTTTCTTTGGACAATGGAAACAGTTAGCAAAGCATTAATCGTATTAATAATTCGATTTGTTCAGCGTTGGCTTATAATTATCAAGAAAAACAAATGGAGATTGGATTCTGAATGGTATTAGTGCGAAAAGTTTATCTAGAATGAATATTTCATATGATCCATATTTAATTTTCTTTCTAAAATCCAACCTAGCTACAAATATGATTGTAAGATTTGGTTTATTGGAGATTGGCTCAATCAATCGCCAGAATCCCACATCTACCAAGGTTTTCTATTGGTGATTCAAAACAAAATAACAAGATCATGCATGCTTTCCATAATCACGAACATAAATAATTAATAGTTTGGTTTACAGGTTTGGCACCATGCTGGGCACATCTACAATATCTATCATCCCATTCAGATCGAAGCGGTTTAGATTGTACATGCCATTGATTGTAGGAAACATAAAAACCATTTATATATCTAATGGATTTGGCACTGGCTCATGTGGAAAGGCTCTATTTTGGAGAAGGTCAGAGTTCAACGGTTTGAGGCACACGATGTAATCGGGTTGGGTTTATATATATAGATACCCGACCCGAACTAGCAACTTGCATATTTTTCACCTGACTTCCTTGAGATCCATATATTAATTTCGGGTCTGGGGTGTACGCCGGATCAGGAAATATGTGGGATACTCCTGGACATATGCAATTAATATAGTCCAAGCGAGACTCAACCAATATGTGTCTCAACGATTGTTATAAATATTGTTTTCGAGAAAAATACCAATAAAGTGTTTCTCAAGATTTTCCGGTGGAAGTTGTTTTCCTTAAAAATTTTGGGAAAAATCTCGGAAAATTTTAAAACAATAAGAATTCTAAAATTTAGAAAAAATAAAATAAAAGAGAAACTAATAGAAAGTGAAAAATATCATAAAAAAATCGTGCAAGAATCAAGAAAAAGTCGGGAGAAAAATCACCAGATCGTTATTTTTGCCCGTGACTTTCAAAATCTTGCAGGATTTTCCGAATATTTTCGTTTTACTTGTTTCTCTCGTAAATATGGCGAGATTTACTGCTTAGTTTCATACTCGAATCGAACCCGCAAAACTTACTTTTATTCACCGATTTTATCTCGAAACTTTCCCCCGACTCATTATACATTCAACTCATTTGATTGTCAACTAGTTCTTCCCGAACCGTATCACACGGAAGCCGATCGACTAGACTATCCATGTCTATGCAAAGTGCCAACTTATCTATCGGCCGTATGCATGTCCAACTTGGTTTGAAAACTTGATGCTTCATAACTGGTTCTCTAGCTGTAAGCATATTTGAATCCGACCAGATTTTCAGTTTAGCAACTTCAGTTGTTAATTCTAATCGCTAATTGCGTTTTAGAAAGTAAGGTTTATCTCAATAAAGTTAAAGCTGACAACTATTGATAATGATTCAGTTTCCTTGCACTCGGATTTGCCTAAGTCTGATCTGTTAGGAACAACACACAAAACTTTTTCTCTCACTCTTAAAAGGGGGTTAGAAGCAACAAGGAAGAAGACAACTATTTATGTGGTTCGGAGCAATAATCTTCTACGTCCGCAATAATCTTCTACGTCCACGGTCGCACAGATCTCTTGTATTCTCTCTTCTGATAAACACTCAGAACACACACCACAAGCGGCGGCCATCCTCTAATCATAAGGATTAGGGCAAACCCGCATTTGTACAAAATGACATATATGCCCACGACAGTGGTACATGAGTATCCATATAAATCAAATTTCATACACCAACATGATCCAGACTTGGATCAAGTTCTTGCCATTACTTGGGCACAATTTGGACTGCTTAGAATTGGGTCGTGCTTGAATACTCTGGCCCTTAGACAGTTAGAGCTGCCAAGAAAGTGGTTAAGTAAAGACTATGGAGATGATGAATAGCTGTAGAGCCAATGACGTGTTCAAACTTAATTGAACTTGCGAGACTTTCTAAAGTTCCTTATAAAAGAACGTCGCACTAGCAAGCTCCTAAACTTTCTGAGACTTTCTAAAGTTCTGTAGCTGCTAATTTTCCTTTACAATAAGCTTAATTAAACTTGTTAATTCCGCAGACAATCCTCGGCCAAACGTGATGCTTGAGTAAACTTTCAAGTTTCCGGATACAGGGATCAAGTCCATGCGGTTAATTTTCGGAAAAATCTTTCACATGCGGCGCTAAAGTTCTGCAGTGCCATCTAAAACACTACTATATAGTTGGACAGCTGAAGACCATAGCAGAGAAAGAGTTAGCCATAGACCGATCAATGACAGAGCGGTCATTGTTTATTACTAGGTTACATCGTTACAAGAAATTAATTAAGCAGAGAGGAAGATAACAGAGCTCTGATACTTTTGTTGCTTAAGGAAGTTCAATCTGCAGAACTTGGCAAAAGTAAATCTGCAGAGAGAATCCTCACTGCCCTTTGGTTGCAGCTTAAAGCTCCTTCGCTCAAATTTTTCCTCCCCGTCCTTAGTATAAGGTACTTAACAACTAGTTCAGATTATACTTTTCCAAGTGTCCTTGATCTTCTGAATGAATGCTTGCCTGAAATGATGATATTATCCTTCAAAGATATATACATCATAAATAAATAAATAGTAGAGAGAGAGAGAGAGAGAACCTGTCTGGCTTATATATGAGGTTTCGGTAGGCGAACCACTGCAAAAAATCACAGATGTTAGACAAGTCGAATTACTACTGTATATGGTCTTTTAAGTTTTGTATTTTTAATTTGCTATACCGGATACGATTTGATCCCCGATTTCTTTAGCTTACTCGAATATCAGGATTAATGAATCTGAACAAATATTTTTCGTCAGGTGCCAAATGAATGCCCGATCTATTAACATGCAACTGGAAAGCAAGTGGATCAAACCGAAGTCGAATCAGCGTCTTCGGCGAACCATGATTTTCCTTTTTTCATTTTATTTTTAAAAGAATAAATTTATAGGTCGTTATCCAAAAATTTGAAAGTGAACATCTAAGTGTTTCATTACATGTGAATGTAATGCATGTAAAAGAATCAACACCTATTTACATATTATGATCATAAATGAAACCTACCAAAATTGTAATGGAAGCTATGATTTTATGATTTTCAGTTTCCAACATCAAGAGAAAGTTGGCTAAGTCACGGTAACTTTGTATAGTACCATTATTTTTTCATAATTACTCAATCAGGTTAGTGAGGAATATAATTAATCAGCTAATTAGGCGAAGCATGTGCTTTTTGCCAGCCCGAGTTCTGTAACATATAAATAAGGGGTTTAATGAATTTTCATGCGAGAGCAACTCTGTTACAGAACAACTTCCTTTGTGAACTCAAGTTCAATGGATTTGGGAAAGAATAAAAGATATCCGTAGAAATAAGAATGTGGGCCTGATACAAAGAAAGGGATGTCGTAAATTCTGCTATATATAAAAGAGCAAATTCTCCTTGTTGCAGAAGTTTCTCGCGGCAGAATTATTTGTCTGGTTGAATAGTAAAAACAAATTTTCTTCTTATCCCAATTCTGCCTCAACTTTCCACTACCAAAACATGCCATAAGAAGTTGATGAGTTATCATTTTTTCTATATATACAAGCGAACGATATGTCACTGAAAAGGAAAATTGTGATATTGCATGGAATCCCCAACAAAATGACGTTGGAAGACGTGTTTGCTCATATTCCAATGCCCAAACAGCACACTGAACTCTCTCATTGGCGTACAATCTCGAAGAGAAACAGATATTAGAGTTCATGAGCTTGGCCACAATAAGATGATGCATGATGCATAAAGAAATTAACCAAAAGAAGAAACAGAGAAGTTACCCCAGTGTAACCGATTCCTACAACTTCAAGAGCTCCCGGGACCAAAGGCAACTGCTCAACTGCCTGCCAAGCAGCAATTTTATGCTTGCATCAATTTCTCAAAAGCAGCGTATTTCACTAATTCAATCCACTCGTGGTCTGAGAATTTCCAACTCTAAATTTTACCTTTTACTGTTCTCCCAAACATATTTACATATCATCACAAGCACACACGCACAATTGATGGGTAAAAAAGTACAACATGTAAATTTACCTTTTAAAAGTTAAAATAATTTTGTCATTTACATAACCTAGCTATTCTTTCAATGAGTTCTATTTCAGCATAGGTTGAAAGTACTCACTGATATCACTCCTGAGGCTCCCACAAGGGCAACGAGTCCAGCGGCGGCAAGAGATGTAACCGCATACTTGTCTTCAATTTTGTCCCACTGTCCTCCAATGTAGAGTGGCCTTCACAATATAAACAAGAAAAAGAAGAAGAGCAACTTGGCAGAAGAAAAGAGTATATATGCTTACTGCTTCCACGATGCCCTTGGTGATGTCAGAGATCTCGGTGCCCACGCCCGAAATGTTCGCGCCCACGCTTGAAATATCGGCTCCGACTTCAGCAACCGCATCTCCGGTGGCCATGGCCATAACGCTCCTCGCAATCCTTCTGCCTGCAATTAATCATTCGGTGCACAGCAGTCCGGTAATTCTTGGGCAGACAATTCCAATTCCAAAGCCGTAGTATTTTATTTCTATTTGTAATGGAGAACTCTGAATTCCGACGCTAGTCGGCTGTACAAAGCTCTTGTTTGGCAAAAATCAACCGGAAAAATTAACTTTATCTAACTAAAAGGAGAGGTGGGTTTAGGGAAATATGTACAGGAAGCCATGGATTTCCAGCCCTCGCGATTCTGAGGCCGGCTGTGGGCTGCTGTGGGTGCCGGAGTGAGGGGGGGGAGGCCGACGCATTGCGGAGAAGCTGCCACTTGCGCCCGGCCGGACTTCGCTTCCGGGAAAGTGGTGGACGAGGGGACGGCGATGGCGGCGGTGGAGGAAGCCATGCCCACTGTGGTCAGGCAGCAGCGAAACCTGGATCTCTCTCTCGCTTCGGGTTTGCGCCAACAGGGCTCGGTGGGGCTAGAGCAGGTGAGATATTGCTGAATTCCTTGGTCCCCGGAAGGTCCAGTTGGCTATTGTTCATTGGCTGCCGTGGATATTGTCAACGTGGCTAAATGACAGCAGCAGAGCATTGCTGAACTCCTATTGGCTGACGTTTTGACGGTGGGGCCCACCTTGTGAAGAAATGAGGACCCTATTGCTTCCAATTCTATCTCCGAAGTTTGTCTGCGTACGTTTGCTCCATGATTTCGAATCTTGCTCACCGTCCAAAAAAAAAAAGGGTTGAGGCTTGACATCTCATAGAATTTTAGAATGTTTTTCCATAAACCTTGAGCAGATGACAACATAAGAAAAATTGCATAAAATTTGGATACATGATGTCAGAAATATATTATGTGGAAGTTGCTTGAAAAACAAGATACTGAAACTTAAGTCCAACTTTCGAAATTTCGTACGTTCTTTTTATTTTAAGTTCGTCGTGGATTTGAAATTTAGAATAAAATCAAGATATTTGGAGAGTTTTAATTATATTTGTTGGCTATTTTTGCTTCGTATATGGACACGGTCGGTCGGAATTCAGAATGTATGGCCCACGCGCGTCTTAATTTATCCTATATATCTTATACAGCACTGATATTTCAGGAAATGATCGCTTATTCCCTTTTAGAAATACAAAACTAAAATTCACTTGCAAGATTCGTTCTTCAGCAGTCCGTTCCCACAAAATTAAGCACACAAGATGCAAGAGTTGATGCGCCAAATATAAAATAAAAGACGAATTCTGCTTAAGAGAGAGAGAGAGAGATATAGACCCGCCAGCGAAAAAAGTTAACAAGCAACTTCTTTTAATTTCCTTATTTTTTGTGTGGGATTGCCCAGAAATGGATTTATGGACTAAGGTAGTGAATGTGGATGCTGTGCAGGGATGCGAAACTATCGCAATTCAATTGGGCCCAGGGTAAGTTTTTGGATTCATGATCTAGATCCAATTTTATATCTTCTCATTGTGCCGAAGTTCTGATGTAGAGGGGTATGGTATAACTGACAGGATTGATAAAGCAGTTAAGGACTGGTCCCAGTTTAATTCTTATTGGTACTATTCTTCTAAACTGTAAATGGTAAGTGCATGATGCTTTGGAATTTTGCTTTTTATTTAAATCCTAAAATTACCCATAACCAAGAGAAATGGAGGGATTGGCTACACTGACCATGAGTCCATAAACTTGAAGTCTGCTTGCTCATGGTCGTGACTCGTGTCTTCCTGGCCAACTCTCGCTCTGCCTTGAGGAATTTTGCTGGGCCCTTCGATCCTTAACCAGCGGCGGAGCCACATGTAGTTCCTTAATAAGCGGCGGAGCCACATGTAGTTTGGTGTGACTTTTTAATTTTTCTTGCTTTTACAAGCATATTTGCATATTTACTTTTATACAGAGCCCCTCAAGATATGAATACTTATAAATGGGTGCTCCTCCAACCAATTTTTCTGGCTTTGCCGCGGTTTTTATGTTTAAAATATACAAAACACACAAATCAATTACTCCTCGGGACGCGTAACAGCACACCCCCTTCTCCTTCTCCCTGCACGTGGCGTGCTTATTTTCACTAGACTCTGTTGAGTCACCGAGCAACTTCTTATGTGGCAATTCCACAGGAGCTATATGAGTCTTCTATCTTTTCTGTCGATCGGTTCTCCGTCGTCCTGCAAGGTTGCTCTGCCTTGGTGCGTTCTTCAATTGGAATCAGGAAAGCATAATGGACATGCAGGCATCCTTTCATTGAGGTAGCTTCCTCCTCCTCTTATTTTTCTTGTATGATTTTAGCTGGTTGTGTGGTTGGAAGTTGGATGCTGCGTTTTATTTTCTGTTTTGGTTCAGAAAGTTGAATACCTACACTGATTTCAGACCTCAGTCGCAGTTTTCATGGCCTCCGTTGGTTAGCTTCAAGATACTATTGGTTTCAAGCATCAAGCTGCAAGACTTAAACATAGATAAAGTTGATAAAGAAAGAAGTTGATGGGACCCAAGTTCATACAAGAGTTGGTTTAGTTGGAAATACAAATTCATGGACAGTAGGGGAAGAAATGGCTATCTGGGATTTACTTGAGGACGATTCGTTGCATATAGTTTTCGTTTGAATTTACGATCATTCTTCAAACCCAATTAATTAGTTGATTTTATTTTGCTGTTGAACCCAACTGTTCAATGTTAGCAATACAACGACTGGCCTCATGGGATCCGATTTTACACGGCATGCGAGCTATAAGTTCATGTCCATGTGATCAGGGACTTCCGCTGCTGTGGTGAAAGAGACTGCTTGGAAACACTCGGTGTACGTCTTGCAGCATCTTTAGGAATTCTTGTTAACCCTCCTTATTTATGTCAGCGCCTAAAATTTTGCGCAATAAAGTTTGTACTTTCTTAATGTATGGAATATTATTAAGAAGCCAATGTCACACATCAGCCAGAAACCTTTATTGAAGTTGGGCGAAGCACATTTAACGTTCATGATCCTAAAGGCCATCAAGGCTGTTGGTGGGAGATATTTTGAAGAGACTGAAGTCTTTTTTTTTTTTTTTTTTTCTTTTTTTCTGAACCAGAAGGTTTAGGGTTTCAGGACCCTAAGTGAAAAAGTAAGATACTTGTTAATTAGAGTGTCACACATCTACCATTTACAGTTTAAAATAGTAACAACCACATGAATTGATTTACTATTTACAATCCATAAAAGTAACTCTTATAAGAATTAATTAAATTGATGATCAAACTTTCTTTGGTCTACCAATCGGACCACTTACCCTACGCTACTTGGGATAAATAAGGACCCTTGGTGGCCATGACATTTTGTGTAGATCAACTGAAAAAATCTTGACTTTTCAAAAACTCCATAGACTGTGATCTGCTTGAGGATCTGGAGTGCCTTCTTGGTGTTGGTCGTCTGCCACAACCCAGCAACCGTGCTCGGCCTCTTCCTACAACAACCCCAAATCCATGCTTAACCTAATTTGGGAGCATTTATAACTTACATACGCAGTAAAAGTAGGGAGACATTAATGTGTGGACAGAGATAGGGGTATTTTTGTCAGTGTGCCAGTATGGCTCACGAAAATTTCATGCACCAATAAGACACATATTGATGCCCTTATTGTGAACCCATCTAGGATGGAAATCCAACTACAACAAACTATTCTTCAAGAAGCTCCATGGCACAATATCGCACTTAAAGAGGTCAAGGTTAATACAAGCTGATTCGCTTCTTTTGCTACTTAGGAGATCCGCCACCTTGTTTGCAAGGGCAATTTGATTATGAATTAATCTCTTTCTAATGAATGCACTATTTTTTATCTTGCATTCTTTTTACAGTCACCTTTCAAATGACTTTGTTGATGGTATTGTGTGACACAATTGGCCAGAAATCCTCAATCCTTTTCGCTCCCTGCTATTTAAGCATGATCATCAATATAATGCACTTAATGTTCTTGACCAGCTAACCAGCTTTGAGGAAATTGGCTACCGCCTTATGGATGTCCTCCCCCGTGACCTCCCAGATTACCTTGTCAAAATAATTAGGGAAGTCATCTTTTCCCGCATCTCTCTTCATCCATAGTTTTGTTGGCTTATTTAACATCCTCATAAGTCATCTCCTCTGGCTGTTTCTTATTCTCGTTGTCTCACCTTCTTCAATTTCCTCTAAGAGTTCATAGCTAGGATTGTCTACATTCATAAATGCTTCAAAATACTTAGTAGCTTCTTCAAGAGCTTCACCTTGATTCTCTATAAATCGACTTTCAATTTCCATCCAGCCTTGAGACGCGGTTTTTTTGAGTTCTTCATTTAGCCATAATGGCGCCCTTATTGCTAGCAGGATGTGCGGTGCGGTTAATAGGAAATCACTTCTTGCCCTATTGCTGTAGAAACAAAACTTATCAAACGGAAAAATGCTGTGGAAGGGTTCATGGTGCTGGAAGAGTTTCAGATGGGGATGGAGTAAAGTTAATGAGAATAATGTGGAGCCTTAAAGATTGAAGATCAATCAAATTTTGGGTAGATCGATGGCAACAGTGACATACTAATCACCGGAGTTAATGGGAAAGATTATGGCGGGGTGCTGGGTGATGTTGAGATAATCATCACAGTGTGATATCCCGACATCCACGGCAACCTTTAATGGATTTAGGTGAAAACAATGGGATATCAGAGTAGACCAGCTAGTGTAGACTGAGTGCAGGACTAGCTAGTGTAGACTGAATGCACGGCCAAAGTTTGAAACCTAGATCGATATGGGAAATGACAAGGAAAAAGGGAAACGAGGAGAGCCGCAGAAAATGATATGGAACCCAGACACTCTATCGACCGCCCATTGGTTTTACTTGTATACCTTGTAACAATACCCTCCCACTCAAGATCGACCTATAAAATTTGGAATTCCCATAGTAAACAAATGTCACTTTTGTTGCAAAAGGGAGGAAAGTAATAGTCATGTTATAATAGATTGTCCTATCTCCCAAAATGTATGCGGTGCAGTGAAGAGATTTGGTAGGCAAAGGAAGCAAAAGCCTCATCAAAGGTTAGTATTAAGCCGAAGTGGCTCCATGAGTGCTGGTCTATTACCTTACAAATTGTAGTTTGGAGGCTGACAGCTGTGGCTAAAAACCAACTTGCTCGTGAAGGCAGGGGCCCATAGGGCCTTGACCTCTTCTCAGATTTTAAAAGTTTTAAAAATTTATATGTAAATTAAAAAAATTAGTTTAATATATATATAAATTTTGAAAATCTCTCTTTCAGCTCCTGTCAAAATTTTGAAACTACAGTTAATCCCCTGCAACAAAAAAAAATCCTCAGAGATAAAAACAGAAAAAGAAAAGGGAAACCAAGGTCATTGGTGCTGATACGTGGACAACGTGCAAAAAGCTGTTCGAACGAATGAAAGGGAAGGACTAAGAAAGATGAGCTATGATGTTGTGGGTGAAACATGACATATTTTGTGAAGCATCAGCCCCAGTTTAGGCTAAAAGGAAAGATCTGGCGCAAGTAATCAACCTTGGCGTTAGCAGCTGATTGCAGGGATATGGTGGGAGGACCAACCATTATAGTTCTGCTTTAACACTGTAGAAGCTCACGATGGAAAGGATGAGGCAGGAATGTTTATGGTTAGAGGATGTTGATACTAACAAGAATAAGGTGGATATGATATCTAACTATCGGCAGTGGAAGAAGATGTTCAGGGAAACGGTGGAAGGTCGAAGATGAGTGGCGCAAAAATGGGCAATGATAGCTCCACATCTAAATAAGGTGAATACTTATACAGGAATTGCCAACAGTGGATATGGAAGAAGTATTGAACGCAGTCAGGGAAAGGAGTAAGGCTGAAACAGAAGGCATCGTACATGAAACTGCATCGCGTTGTCCACTGCTCCCATTTTGTCGTGTTTTGGACTGTGATAGCTCGGTGGAGCAAGTGTCTTTCAGCAGCAGTTGTTTCTGCTGCTAGTTGTTTTCTCTTTAATGTCTTGACGCAAAGCATCAGTGCATTAATTTTTGTTTTTTTTCGCTGTACGTACCCGTCTCTTCACAATCTCATTCTCCCATGCAACTTTCATTGGAAAGGCGGTTCCCTCCAAGGACAAACATAAACAGGCGTAAAGAATAACTACGGACAGACGAAACAGCAGTGCCAAGGCGAAACAGCAGTGCCAAGTCGACCTGGTGTACTTTAATTTGTGCACCGATAGACTTTTGCAACTCACTCGCTCGAAGTTTCTGGCAAGTGCAGCCCTGTCTGTCACCCTCCCACTCTCTCCCATTACAGAAACCGGCCGGGCCCCACGGCTCTTCCTCTCGGTCTAGTTTTCCACGGACAGACAGGACTTTTCTTTTCAGGTAGAGGTATCATCATATCACCGTCAGCTTCTGGGCCACACATATCTTGAATTATGAACGCAAGTATGACAAGAAAAAACAATACTATGTAGCTTGGGATTGTGGCTTTGCCATTTCCTTTGAAAGAAGCTAATGACTTCGGGTCCTCCGTTTACTTTTTTTAATATTTTAATTCTGTAAACTATATTAAACCGATTTCGCTTAAGCTTCGTTCAAGCTCGATCTTGTGTAAAATAAGCCAAGGAAACTAAGATTTCCTTTTCAGAACCAACCATATGGTCTAGGTTGCATTAAGTATTGAATTCTTGATCTTCTTCAACTTTGACCAAATTTAACCTAACCAGTATATGCATTGCATGACTTGCTAAGAAATAGGCCGTCTTCAAATTTTCCCAAGATTGTTTTTAGACATAAGCAGGTTGCACTATTGAAATAAATTTTTGAAAGACATACAAATTTCAAGACAGGAAATTTCTTTTTTTTTCATGTGGGCAGCTCACCATTTTTGGCCTTTGAGACCAAATATGTGGAAAGAAGGGCTGCACTGCGCTTGCCAGCCAACTGTTTTTCTCCCATCTGCCTTAAAAAGAAGAAGAAACAACACCACTTCAGTCCATTGCATTAAATACAACAGCCAACTATCCAATTCAATTCAATGCCCTTAGTCAATGATCCGTCTGGGTGGTAAGCCGATCACCAGCTTCAATCTTATGCCCTACAAATACTTTTCACTCAATCAATTGCCATTCTCGCGAAAGAACTTATCCTTAGTAGTACCTGTTAGATCTTGTACTCAATTGAGAATGCTTGAACAGGGGCCTCACCGGCAGAAACCGAGCGGAGGTGAGGCCGGCCAAGGAGGGCCGACGCCCTCCGTCGCTGCTTCCGTTGACAGAGAGCGAGGGCAAGCACTATTCTCGTGGTGAGGAATCGGTGCCGGTTTTCTTTGTTTTTGCTTTGCAATGTTCAACAGCACCTCCCTCTGAGCCACGTCCCGCAAGGGGTGAAAGCCGGAGATGCCAAGGCCATTGCGGTCTTTTAAGCGTTTATATTATGTTTTCCGTCCATCACCGGTCCTTTGGGGATTGGGTTGAGTGCCTGTTGGTTAGGTCTCAAAAGTTGGGTGGCTTTCTTTTTGTTGGCTTATTTGTTTAGCGGTATCTTGTATAATGCTGGCGTTGGCCTGATCTGTGTTAGCATATAAGGCAGTGGGATGCTCATCCAGCCCCAGATTGGACATGGAGATGGGAGGCAAGGAGGAAGCAATGTCTGAAGAACAGGCGGGCGAGCTTGGGCAGCGACTGGCGCTGGGGAGCGTGTTGCCCATGGCCCTCAAGACTGTGGTCGAGCTGGGCGTGCTGGAGCTGATGGTAGAGCGCGAGCTCACCGCAGAGGAGCTGACCGCCCAGCTGCCCACCAACAACCCAGACGCACCGGCCATGCTCGACCGCATCCTCCGGCTTCTTGCCAGCCGCTCTCTCCTCACCTGCACCTCCACTCCCGCTGTTGACGGCAAAGTCCAAAGGTGATCTCTCTCTCTCTCTCTCTCTCTCTAGTATGTAATGACCACCGGGCTGGGTCCTACTTACGTAGCTTTGCAAGAAGTTTCCCGTTTTAACAAGGAAAGATTTGTGGCGATGCTAACCAAGCGAGTGTTTGTGGGCGGAACTTGGAAGGAACAGGCGATATGGGCTGGCTCCTGCATCCAAGTTGCTGGTCCCTAACCAGGACGGCGCATCTCTGAGCCATCTACTTCTGTTGTCCCAATCTAAGGCTTTCATGGAGTCCTGGTATCACCTCAAGGATGCAGTGCTCGAGGCCGACGGCGTCCCATTCAAAAGGGCGCATGGGATGGGTTTCTATGACCACCTTCCCCAAGACCCTTGCTTGAATGAACTCTTCAACACCGCGATGCACGATCACTCGACCATCGTTACGAAAAAGATCCTGGAGGTCTACGATGGCTTCCATGACTTCCGGTCGGTGGTAGATGTTGGGGGAGGGACGGGAGCTAATTTGAGTCTCATTACTGGTAAATACGCAGGGATCAAGGCGGTTAACTTCGACTTACCACATGTCGTTCAGAAGGCACCCGAATTTCCAGGTATATATGAATGAACCTTCTGCACTGTTCATCTCTGTAACATGAACAGATTACGCATGGTGAGTTTCTTGTAGGAGTGGAACATGTCGGAGGAGACATGTTTTCCAGCGTTCCCGCCGGAGACGCCATCTTTATGAAGGTGCGTTTTCTCGTAGCCCAATCTTGCCCCTATATGTGTGTCTATCATTCTGTTCGCGTTCCTCTGTGTGTATCATTTTGATAGTTTAGATGTAAAATTTTCCGTTAAGTCAGTTATTGCGTAGTAATATGTGAAAACTAAGTTTTCAATTATAATTCAAACAAAATCTGATTTTTTTTTTAATTTTTGTAAAATTCAATGGAAAAACCAAGTTTCCATATAACTAGGTTCTGTGGAAACTAATTCAAGATATTACATAAACGAGCTAATTTGAAACATGGCTTAACTAAATGCTCTAGTGGGCATTTGAACAGACATATCAGATGCATTCAAACAAAATATCTACAAGCCCCACAAAATCTCTCAAGAATTAATTCAATATCCACAAAAAGACTACATAAGATATGAAACAGTGGCCACTTCATAGTTCATTCCATATTGTGCATCCACGAGAATAAACTTTATCTACAAAGTTTAGATCTTGTCAATATTGTTCTATAATTTTGAACGTTTTGAGTTGATCTGTATGGTCTAGATTATAGAGAAAAGAAGTCTTGGATCACAGAAAGGGCAGTTTCAACACACTTGCACTTTATATTTTTTGGTGCCATTTAACACTGGATAGCTAGGAGTTACAATGAATCAAAATTCTCTCAGACGATTCTTCTCAACTGGGGGGATGATCGGTGCCTCAAACTGTTGGGAAATTGCTGGAAGGCTCTGCCGGAGAATGGCAAGGTGATCGCTGTGGAGATGATTGTGCCAGAAATTGTTGAGAACAGTTCAGCCTCGTCTTCTGTGTTTCAGCTTGACCTCTTGATGTTGACGGTTTTGGGTGGGAAACTGAGGACGAAGAAGGAATTGGAGGTCTTAGCAATGGCCGCTGGTTTCACTGGGATCAAGCCCATATGCTCAGCTCTTGACTTCTGGGTCATCGAATTCTACAAGGGCAGCACGACGGCACGGGAGTGAAATACAAATACATGAACGCACCAAGTACATATGCAGGACGGTTCGTCATGGCGATCGGCGTTGGTGATAAATAAAGAGGGAACCGAGAAGACAAAATAAGGCCGGATCCGCTTCACAGCTTGTGATGAGGATTAAGACTCTTTCTGCTACCTCTTTCTCTCTCCCTCTTTCTGATCTGCCGTGTTTGTTTTATTCACACTTTCTTTGTTTTGCAGTTTATGTGCTTTTGTTACTTTATCTTTCTGCCATGGATAATGAGCGCGGTACACGAAAGATATCTTTTGAGTAGAAATTGGAAGCTCGCAAGCTAGGCACTCAATTAATATATGTTGCTAGGAACTTGTAAATCTCATGCAATTGATGCGACATGCCCGGCCGATTCGTTGCCGAAGGGTGCCAATTAGTTCTGCAGAACAGGAGTTGTCTACGTCTGGATGGGGAAAGGGGTCCTCAAGGGCTTCATCAATACCTACTGGTTGGTAATGAGAAATATCCAAGTCCAATACATTGACAACCCTACTGGCAACCTTTAGGCCACCTGATTTTAGTAATTCTTAGATTAGTGCCGTCGGCCATGTGATAAGAAGGGCAGTAACGACGAGACCTACGTGATAGAAAGTCTTTACCTGAAAAAAGGATCCATAGATTTAGTGCAGCTTGGAGCTCTAACATTGAATAAAATGTTTGGTGTTTAAATATCTAAAATACCGGTGACATTTTCTGCGCCTTCTATCTCCATCAACATTTGATCACTACCAAAATTTTTTTTTTTCTCTCTCTCTCTCTCTTTCTCTCTAAAAATAGTTAGTAAAAAATGTGAACTTTACTTTGCAGTGAATTCTTTACGGTTAGGGTGATGAGAAGCGGTTGTTATCACCTGGCCTTGTGGTGGTACCCAAGGATATGGGGAAGATTCGCGTGATGTGGACCGCCTGAAACTGTTGCAGAACTGCTACAAGGCTCTGCTGGAGAACGGCGAAGTTATAGCAGCCGACATGCCGATGGAAGTGGGAGCAGTCTAAGTTCGTTGGTTGCGATTCCGTTTGACGTCCTAACGATGACACTATTTCACGGTGGGAAACAGAGGTAGAGGAGAAGTTTGAGGCTTGGCAACTGAGACTCTTGGTTTTCTGATCTGATCGATACCACGCGCTCCATCATGTCAAAGTTTCGGGGTCATTGATTTTCAGAAGAACATACACGTATATCCAGGGGCGGAGGGAGGGGGGGCCGCCCGGGCTACTTAGTCCAAATTTTTTTTTTTTATATGTAAAAGATGAAATTTTTTTAGTTTGGCTCGACCCTTCGTTCTTCTTGGTTCTACCGTCGCTCCTCTTAGCCCGACCCGCGGATGGTTTGGCCCGCACTTCAACAAAATCCTAGCTCCACCCCTACGTATATCCTCGTTGAAAACTGAAAAAGCACCATATCACTTCAAATTAACATGTGAAGTAATGCAATGCGCTTTGAAATAACATTATAAGGAAAAAAAAAAAAAGAAAGACGAAACAATTTGATCAAGGTGATTTTTCTTTAAGATGCAGTATGCCACCAAAGAAGGGTATTGAAATTATGTAACTCTAGTGCCTGAGCCGGTACTGTTGGTGGTCTTGAGTAATTTGCAGTGCACAATATCCTAAGTTAGAGGTGGAGGTTTCAGTTGAACATGCAATATTTACATGATATTCCACTGTGTTTCAGTTTGACGTTTAATCTATCTGGCCCATTCCGTTAGCCAAAATATTCTAATGACATTAAGGCATGTTAGAATTAAGAAAATATGGTTTTCAGTTTTTTGGTGTTTTCAGATAAAAGACGAGGAAAACCAAATTTTCTAAGAAAAACTGAGTAGAAAAAAAATGTATCTGGTTTTAGAGAATTTAAAAGCACGGCCCCTTTTTCTTATTTTTCCCCTGCTTTCCGCATCGTCTTTCTGATCCCCTGTATCTGGTTTTAGAGAATCTAAAAGCATCGCCCTCTCCTTTTCTCTCTTGATCCATTAGGCTCCAGTAACGTGCTGGTCTCTCTCTCTTGTGAAAGCGTTAAACAAACAGATTCTTTTAAGCATGTGACATGCCTTTCTTTTGCAACATGAATTGTTCCATGCCTCTGAACATGCCGCCGAGGAATCCCAAGAAAAGGACTTTTTTTTTTCCCTAAAGTTAATATGTATGTCGGCGGCGGCCTTACAGTGTTCATTGGGCTGCGCCGTACTGTGTTTTCTTTGGTGATAGTTTGGTGTCATGGAAGAGTAAAATTCAAATTGTTCTTTCCAAGTGCAAAAGCAAATATATATATATATATATATATATATATATATATATATATATATATATATATATATATATATATATATATATATATATATATAGAGCACCTGCACCTGGTCATGCGAACTGAGTTGGAGTCTGGACTAAACCTCTGCCTAATTTGTGAGCTTGGTGAGAATGTTAAACCTATATATGAAGATAATCTCCTTCACCTGTGTGTTTTACGAAATAGCTGAACACATTCAGGTACGTTTTCTTTTTGTGGGTGAACATAATTCAGTCTATGCTTACATTGCATGCTGGAAGTAGATAGCAAGTAACGGACATCTTCTAAATGGAACATAAAATTTTGAATTGTTGTCTGTTCATGTTCTCAGATGTTAATTTGACATCTTCAGCTATGGTTGAGACAGTGCGATCAATATGTCCTAGTCTCCTAGACTCTCCATTTTTTGAAGAAAAGGTTCAGTTATTTTTTTATAAGGACCTGTGTCATTTTTTGGTTTTTTATTTTTTATGTTGGCATTTATTTTTTGACAGTTATCATCTCCTTCCTTTGGTCAGTTCTCTCAAGATGAGGTGTGTGAAGTTCTTTGAGTCTCTCACCTGTAAAAGAACTTGTTATTAGTGTGTGAAAGCAGCCATTGAACTATTTTTATGTGTGGACGTAGGCCACTGATCAGGCCGAACCACGTTAAGTTTTGTGTCTTTGCTCGATCTTTCTTTCTCTCTTATTTCAACATGGTATCAGAGCGTCTAACATTTTTGCTTCCCCTAAGGTTTTGATCCTACGTTTCAGAGAGCTTCTTGTGTATTTTTGTCGAGGAGTCAAGCAGACACACCAACTCAGAAACTCCACCGGATTCCGGCGACCAACGTTGTCAGCTCAGGTGTCGGAAAACATTGAGCATAGGTTCGTTAGAATCGTCTGCATCTCAGGATTCTCCCTGCCAAATTTCAGATTTTTTGGAGCAGTCGTTGCAGAGATACGAATTTTTGAACGACTGTCTGTCGTTGGAAAATTTCCTGCGGTTCTGTTCAGACGTGAGTTTCTATCTCACGTGTGCATCTTTGGGGTCAATTCAAGGGTCAAGCAAGAGAGCGTTGGATTTGGGCAGGTGTCTACTATTTTTGGAGAGCGTTGGATTTGGGCAGGTGTCTACTATTTTTGGACCAATTTTCAGATTTTTTGGATGATCTTGTGAAATATGGTGGATTTTACAAGTACCGCAGGTTTCTTAAGAGTCATGCGAACCTAAGGAACAACCAGAACGCGAGAAGTTCAGGCAATTTCTCTCTAGTGCTCATTTAGAGCTGAAACTTGGGGCGTCCACTCCTCACCCCGTCAGTGAGTTCCTCTCAAATTTTCAGATTTTTTCGAGTTGGAGGTGATTTTTTAAAATTCGACGAGTTACTGCTGGTCCTGGACGACGCCTGAGCAGATTTGATCTCCTTATTCTCATCTTCGTGAGCATCATGACTGAAACAGGTAGCACTCGAGTCATTGAAAAGATCGTTGTTCAAGAGCAACCCAATCCGGCAATTAAAATCACGTTGGTGCTTCTCAATGTGATAAATTATCTTGCATGACCAAAATCAGTAATGTTATTTTTTAGTGGAAAATCAAAACTTGAATATGTTACTGGTGACCTTCCAAAACCAGACGAGAATAGCTCCTTCAACAAGGAGTGGAAGATGACCAATCACATGGTCATGTCTTGGTTGATGAATTCTATGGAACCAAGAATTCAACAAAGTTTTTTCTTTGCTGAAACCGCTGCACAAATTTGGAAAAAGGATAAAGAGTTGTATAGTGAGAAAAACAATATTGCTAGGATGTTTCATTTATCAAAAAAAAAAAATTACAGTATAAAGAAAGATCAGAAAACCAGTTTCGGTGAACATCTTGGTGATATTCAAGGGTTGTAGGATGAGTTAGACTACTTAATTGAAATGATTGAAAGTCTGCAAACCAGAGATCGTTTACGTGAGCAACAAAAAATCTTTCAATTGCTTAACAGTCTTGGTACAAAATATGAACCAATACGACAATAGATTTTTATGCATGCATCCCTGCCGTCATTATCTACCATTTGTTCTTCATTAATGAGTGATGAGCCAAGGGAGCAGGTCATGATTCCCTCACTGCCAAAGGGGGAAGAATCTGATTATAAAGTTGCTTTTGTGGCTGCTGAGAGACAGAATAAGTTTAACCGATGGAAAGGAAAAATAAAGAGAGTTTGCACTTATTGTAAAAAGGAGGGGCACTTGCGTGAGCGATGTTAGGATTTGTATGGGAGACCAGAACCTAAGAAGTCACCATTTGAAAAATTTAGACAAACTTCATCTTCGGCAAAAGTGGTTGCTACCAAATCTAAAGAGACTAATGATGCTACAGCTGTGTTAGAAAAGATTTCAGAATTGCTAAAACACATGTCTATCAAGCAAGAAGCCATGGCTACATCAGCAAGCAATTCTACTCAGTGTAACTCAAAAGGTATGTTTTCTAATACTTGGGTGTTAGACTCCGGGGTGAGTGACCACATGACCATGGATCGGTATCTACTCAGAAATTATTCCACTCATAATACTGATAAATCAATTACTATAGCAAATAAGTCTTCTATGCATGTGAGTGGTATTGGTGAAATGTCATTTTTAAATAAGCCTATTAGCTCAAAAATTCTGCACATGCTAGATTTGAATTCCAATCTGTTATCTATATCAAAACTTACAAGAGAACTTAATTGTTGTGTTACTTTCTCTCCAACTGATGTGATTATTCAGGACATTGTGACGAGGAAGATGATTGGTAAGGGAGAATTACATTGCGACGTTTATTGGCTGGACAACACAAGTAGTGCATTGGTCACAAGTTCTAAATCAAATGGAGAGTTATGGCACCGACACCTTGAACATGTGTCAAGTCAAACTATGAAAGTTCTAATGCCTGAGTTAGTCTTTAATTCACACCTGTGTGATATTTGCAAATTTGCCAAGATGTCTAGATTACCGTTTGGTACTATAGAAAATCATACTAACACTTTGTTTGAGTAGTGCATTCTGATGTTTGGGGCCCTATTTGGGGCCCTGCACCAGTTAATTCTTATAGTGGATATCGTTACTATGTGACTTTCATTGATGATTGTTTTAAAATGACATGGTTGTACCTACTGAAATTTAAAAATGAAGTTTTTTCAAAGTTTTGTGAGTTTTTTAGGATGATTGAAACTCAGTATAATGCTCGTGTGAAGATGTTGAGATCAGACAATGGAACTAAATAAAACAATAATGAATTTGATCAATTTGAGAAAAAGCATGACATTACTCATCAATTTACATGTGTAGATACTCCCCAACAGAACATGGTGGTTGAGAGAAAAAATAGACATATGTTAGAAACAACTCGCTCATTACTATTCCAAATGTCAGTACCAAAAAGGTTTTGTAGTGATGCAGTTATGACAACATGTTATATTATAAACAGGCTTCCATCAAGACATTTGAATAATAAATCTCCAAGGAAAATTCTTATGAACCGACCTATCAAAATTGCACACTTAAGGACTTTTGGGTGTGTAGTTTCTGTCAAATGCAAAGGATCTGACAAGTTAAGTCAAAGAGCCAAGCGGTGTGTCTTCTTGGGGTATTCTTCATCAAAAAAGGGATATCAGTGTTTCGATTTAGAAATCAACCAAGTATTATTGATCTCATGAGATATTTGTTTTGATGAGTAGGAACTATTCTTTAAGGCCACTGAGCGAAAGGGGAAGTCATTAAACCATAATGTTACACCTACAATGGAGGACTACAAAGAATTTGATGTGTTTATTACTTTACCTCAACCACAAGCAGACCTTAATGAGGTAACAAATGAAGGTGATTGTGTTTTTAATGATGATGAAACTATCTAAAATTCAATTATAGAGACTACAATGAGAAGATCTCAAAGGGACACGTACCCTCCAAGGTATTTGCAAGACTATGTTACTTATTCTACTCAAACATTTCCAATTAATCATTATCTATGTTATGATCGGATTCATCCAAGCATGTTGCATACTTGAGCAATATATCTAAAGTTGTTGATCTAAATTCCTATCAAGAAGCTATAAAGAATTGTGTTTGGGTAGCTGAAGAGCTAAATGCTCTTCACAAAAATGACACTTGGGAACTGGTTCAACTGCTAAATGATAAGAAGGTGATTGGCTGTAGGTGGATTTTTAAAACCAAGTATCATAGTGATGGTACCATAGAGCGACACAAAGCTCGGCTTGTAGCAAAAGGCTACACTCAAACTCATGGATTGGACTATGATGAAACATTTGCTCTCGTTGTTAAAATGAACACTGTCAGAATTATTTTATCTATTACTTGCAATCTCAATTGAGAACTATTTCAATTAGATGTGAAAAATGCATTTCTACAAGGTGATTTGAATGAAAAAGTATATATGCAATTACCTCCAGGGCATCCACAAGAATGAAAACTAAACTTAGTGTGCAAACTCAAAAAGTCTATATATGGTCTTAAACAATCTCCTCGTGCATAGCATCAAAAACTAAGCATTGCTTTATAAGACAGAGGATTCAAACGTAGTCTTGCAGACAACTCAGTATTTATCAATAGGACTGAAGAGACAATAGTGATAATTCTTGTTTATGTGGATGATGTTATTGTAACAGGAAATGATTATGACCAAATTTCTGCCACCAAACAATTCCTTCACCAAACTTTTGAAATAAAAGATTTGAGAAAGTTGAGATATTTTCTTGGGATATAAATATCTAAATCAAAGAAAGGTATCTTTATGTCTCAAAGAAAATATACCCTTGATCTTCTCAACGAGACCGTAAAACTTGGAGCTAAACCTGCCTTGACACCTATTGAACCTTACATAAAATTGGATGTGGAAGATGATGAAGCTCTTGGAGATGTTTTTAGATATCAATGATTGGTCGGAAGACTAATTTATCTCACGGTAACAAGACCTGATATTTCATTTGCCATTAGTCGGGTCAGTCAATTTATGCATTCCCCTAAGAATATACATATGAAAACTATTGATAGAATTTTGAGATATTTGAAAGGGTCTTCAGGTCAAGGATTATGGTACAAGGAAAATGTAAACAGTGATATTAGAGGATTCACATACACTGATTGGGCTGGCAGCACAAATAGAAAATCCACATCAGGATATTGTGTTTTTGTTGGAGAAAATCCACATCAGGATTCACATACACTGATTACAACTCCATATACTAAAAGCAATGATCAGCTTGCCGATGGATTTCATTTTCTGGTTTTTTATTTTTTTATGTTGGCAGTTATTTTTTGACGGTTATCATTTCCTTCCTTTGGTCAGTTCTCTCAAGATGAGGTGTGTGAAGTTCTTTGAGTCTCTCACCTATAAAAGAACTTGTTGTTATTAGTGTGTGAAAGTAGCCATTGTGTTGTTTTTATGTGTGAACGTGGGCCACTGATCAGGCCGAACCACGTTAAATTTTGTGTCTTTGCTCGATCTTTCTTTCTCTCTTATTTCAACAACATTGGACAATTTGAACAACAAAATAAGAAATATATGTTGAAGCTTCTTATTATCTCAACCATGGGTCTTATCTATCAAATGGGTGTTGATTACTGCATTGAAAGGATGGACAAGGGAAACAACCAAAGTACATCCAGAAAGCATGCATGATGAGGGAACAGGCCAAAAGGCAGAAAAAAATGTCCCAAAAAAGCAAAGAGACAAAAGAGTTTTGGTCTTTGTCGACAATTCTGATTTTGCAACCAAGATTTAGTGGATGGATGATGATGAGAATCCCACTAGGGGGAAAGTGCGTTTCAGTAGATAAGAACAATGACATCAGGCTCTGCAACCTCAGAATTATCGCAATCTCTCTCTCTCCGTCTTGTTCAGGTGTGGCTGCCACGAAAAGA
The DNA here is from genome assembly GCA_011799765.1 of Nymphaea thermarum. Lineage (NCBI taxonomy): Eukaryota > Viridiplantae > Streptophyta > Magnoliopsida > Nymphaeales > Nymphaeaceae > Nymphaea > Nymphaea thermarum. The sequence continues at coordinate 14,596 of JAANDH010000292.1, read as the reverse complement.
ATTACTTTTAAAATTGAAAAAGCAGACAGAAAAGCGCACTGTGAAAGCTCACATGTGCGACATCTGAAGACACCAATAAGAACAGTGACACTCGATGCTCCTCTAATCATTGTTGTTAAGAAACAAATGCTTTCCAACCAAATTAAATAGCGAGTGCCGTGCGGTGTCAAGTATCAATTCTCTAGTTATTGGTTCTGCCAAATTCCATAAACTTTCGAGTTCCTAGTTCTGATACGTCAAAGCCATACTAAAGTAAGAGCGACTATTAGTCGTATACTATTAATTCCAATTTTTAGCCTTTTCATAACATAAACCGATGTCAAATGGGAAATGAATTTAGATTGATCATCAGAAGAAGCAAACTAGTCAACATCCCAATGAAAACAATGAAAGGGCGGAACAAAACAAATAGTTCACTATAGACAAGTTCAGTTACACCTCTTATTCGTTACGACATGGAGTCACAGAAACTACGTTGATAATGATATTATCTTTTGACAATCAAGATATGGTACAGACGGGATCCCGATTGAAGAACTAGGCCTGAGTTGAATGTGATACCTAACAATTCGATTCATGATTTTCTTCCAAAAGGTAATCTCATCTATATAACTCTCGTCTTTTGCATGTTCATCTTACTACCAAGGGAATGTGTGGCATTCTTTTGAAAAGGACATTCTTTTGTAATAAATCTTCTTCCTTTTGAAAACTTTCTTGTTTTCTTTTAGGAAAGGCTTAATTTAAGTGGATCGACCATTTGCATTGCCCCTCGTCAAGTATTATGGAGCCAGAAGGTGCTTTTGAAAATTAACGATAGAAATCTACCACTCCTTTCTCTCTATCATCCTAAATGTTCATCATGAGAGAGGGGTTGGTGTTTATTAATGGTAGGGAGCAATACAGGTGTTGCATCGTGTAGATGCCTGACTATGCAGCTTAGAACTTCCTATAACCGACACATCTGATTACTGCCGTGTCTCTTTGGTTGTCAATACACTTTTCTTGGTCTCGTGAGAACCATTGGATATATGATCGCTTTCAGCTGTCTAATTTTCATTCAAAGTTAAAGATGCATGCCCATTTCTATAAAGCTTGCTTTTACAATTCCTTTCCTTTTTTTTGGTTTGCTTTTCTATCCTCGAAAGAGAACTGCGTTTATCCTGCTTTATGGATTAACTTAGTTGCTGCTTTATGTATGTTTTAAGCTATGATTATCATTGCATGTGATTTGTTGCATCGGAAATAGGTGATTGTGAAGCTGGGGGCACCCTTTTAAAACTTAAAGGCAGACACGTATACTTAAAACGTAGGTTCTTTTTTCTTTTTCAATTTTTTTTTACTTTTTCATGCTCAAATAAATTTAAAATAAATTAAATTATTTTTAGAATATATAAGCTTGAGAAACAGGGCGATGAACGGATATGCATTGAAGTTAGGTATTGCTTGATTTGTTGCACTGCAGTGAAAGACGGGGGCCTTCACTAGCAGGAGTTTTCTGGATTGGTGCACCTGTATTGGTGAGCAAAAACATAGTTTTTTATAACATCGAGTCTTTGTCTTCTCTTGACGTCAAATTTTTTCCATGTAATCGTTGAAGAAACATGAAAAAAAAATCGATTTCAAAATGAAAGCAAAAGGTTGGTATGCCAAAACAGGATTAGGTTCAACAGAAAAACGAAAATCGAATCAAATTTCTATGAATATGTAAGTTGAAGCATGTGGCTGATAAAAAGAAGTTAGTGGTCATGGCAGCCGACCAATAGCTTTCCTTTTTCCTTTTGTTCATAGCAGTAAAGAAGAAAATAAGGTTAGGTTTGATAGCCCCGGATCTTAGATTTGGAGTTGATTTAAGATTAGATCTGGAAACCTTAAAAACCAGCTGTGTGCTTCCTGCGGCTGATTTTTTCCCGCATGGATAAGTGATCCGCACGAGAGCAGAGGGGAGGTCCGTTCTCAAAATCATGGATTTCTCGTCTGTCGATGATTTGAAATCGTTGATTTTGAGATCCAAGGTTTGCTAAGGCGTAGATCTTGCCTTGAAATCCAATCTTGGACTCCAAATCGAAGGCTATCAAACACAGTCTAAAGTAAAAATTTCCTACTATGAGACATACGAAGGAAGAGCTTGAGAATCGCCCGTGGATCATGAAATTCTGATCTCTCAGAACATTTCAAATAGTATCATAGACCATTGAAAGGTTTATCGAATACTTTTTTGCTCACCCAATTATACCAATTTAGCATTCTGAACCATAGCAGCAACTTAATTTAACGTCAATTTAAACGTGTACTTTTCAGTTTGTATTGGTTCCTTTTAATTAGGATATGAAGGTTTTATTTAACACAAAATTTCCTCAAAATCCTGGTGAGGCGAAAATTTTGAAAACCATCGTAAAAAAAATCTGCTTTATAACTTTTTAGTTTTTACTGCTACGATCAGAATGTACGCCAATGTCTCAAACGTGACGTTCCAATCTTTCCATCATATCAATTCTCATGAAAATGGATGTTAAGAACCTCATCAATTTTTATCGTTCGTAAAAGTAATTTTTTGCACATCTTTTCACAGTAAAAGATTTTATTTTTTTTTTTAGAAACATATGATTACACTATTTTATATCAAGTACATCATGATAAGTCTATCTAATGCAAACTTAAGTATATCCAAGACTCATAAAAATGATTTTATTTACGACAAAAATGAAATAAAGGGGCTCTTTGGCAATGTCCTGTGAAATTACGTAAAAGATTAACAAGATTCATAAACCATTATGACATAGTATTTTTGTGAACTTGTCTCAAACTTTGGCATAGATTCATAAAACAGTAAGAAACTGTTCTCATCGCCAAATAAACATACAAGATGAAAAGGATGCGATAGCCCTGCCCAAACTGACCCCAAGTGTTTGATCATTCGACAAATTGGCTTACACTCTTAAAAGAGTGTAGATGAATGAATTGGACGAGCAACATCAGGACACCAAACTTTACAATTGCTTGTTTTTTTGTGAATAATTACTTTCATCATTTTCAAAACCTGCTCACATCTTTGCCTTTGCCAACGAAAACCACATCATTATCACTTTCATGTTAGACTTGAAGCATCAGCAAGGATACGCGACGAAATGCCTTACGATTTATTCAATATAAAAATGATATAAAACAATTTAAGTGAATTTGAAAAAAGAAAAATAAGAATCCAACCCTTACCGGGCCTTGTACCAGCTTAGTACAATATGGATTAGCCAACACGATACATCATGTATAAGTTTAGTACAATGTGTATTAAGAGTCAGTAAAAGTGTAGTTATCAGTTTGATTTTTATGGAAATTCTAAATGATGTATGCACATTACTCTACTTATAACGGGTGCGCCTAAATCTCGATGCAGCCCTGGAGCCCAATAAATAACTCCAAATACAAGGGAAAGGAGAATAAATTTGGGCCGCTTTGAAATATTTTCCGCTCCTAATATACCAATCAATGCAGGTGGGAGTTTGGTGCCTACTGCCCTGACTTCATCCTGTCTTCGTCATGAGCCTCCTCATTTGAAAATTTGAGCACCAAATTCCAGCAAAATGCAGCCAATCCAGCCTCTAGACTAGATACAAAAAATCGGAAAAGGGAAGAGAAAAAGACGACAATGGGTCCCCTGAAATGATAGACAAGAGCCGTTAGATGCATCACGCTATCTGCCACTCCACCACTTACGTCATGGCGGTGACGTCAGGATCAAGCCGTCACCCACGTGTTATAGTTTCCACCTTTTTTTTCCCCAGTGCCCTGATGTCACAGCCATGGCGTCCGCATGATTGAGTGGTTTTTTTCTCTTTTCTTTCCTTTGTTTAACTTTTTGCCCATTACTTAAGTAAACAAACAGCGTTGGGACATCGGGAATCAGAATTGTGGGAAATTGAAAAAGGATATCGCGTGCAAGGAAAAGATAAGTTATAAAGAATAAAGTTTTCATATTATGTGCAAGTTCAGGTTAATTTTAACCTTCTTTTAACAGGTTTAACTTTGTATGCGTATTTCAAGGTCGTTTTGTCAGGCCTCGTTTGTAGGTTGACGTAGGTACGACTATTTTATAAACTTCAGTTTGACAACTTATATCTTAACTTTGTAAAAGTAACTTTATATACCACACGTTCTAAATTACTAATCAAATTTGCCAAATAATCTATTGATGAGATCAACAAAGCTAGTCTTTATATTTTTAGTCATTTCACTTATTTCATGAGCCCACTATGTAAGTAGCCGCCATGTTAATCTCTTAAATGGAATAGCAATTCCCTCCTTGTTAATTTGTATTTCAAAATAACCCCTAATTAACTGGGAAACAAAAATTGTCTAATCAAACATTGCATTTGCTACTGATTGTTAGGTTATTTTAAATGAGGGTCACGTCTGTATATTAAATACCCCTAGTGAATTTTCTTTGACTTTTAAAGGTAGTTTGACAACATTGATACTTTGTGAGTGTTTCATAAATCTATTCTCAATAGCTTCTCAAACTTGTCTTAATTTTTTTTAAGGTACATTGAGTGAAACACTCTTAAAATGTCTTTATAACTAAATGATCCCTAAAAGAAGTAATAAAATTAAAAGACCAACGGCAGCATCTTCTGTCAAGGTGATGTAAGCCGGGACATGGGGGGTACTACTAGCCGCAAGATTTTATGAAGCCAAAAGTGCAGGCAACTAAATCTCATGTCTCGGGACTTCATGTCTGCCTCCTCCTTTTGTTAGAAACTAACAATTTCTAATGTGTGACTTCATGTCTGCCTCCTCCTTTTGTTAGAAATGAAAACTAACAATTTCTAATGTGTGGTTTTAATTAAGGGAGTTTAACTGAACCATAAGGTAGCAAACATTTTCTTGATCAAGCATTTACTTGGCGTTGTTTTATAAGATAATGAATTATTTACAACACCATAGACGACAATCGCTATTTTAAAAGAGGTTTGATAAGGTAAGGGCCACATCGACAGAGACACGTTAAATAAAAGAAAAGTGGTCCTGTGGCCCCACTATGTCCTGCTTAAGGTTCGAATTTATAGGCCAGCTCCAGAAAAAGACTAGGAGAAAGTGCAGAGCTGGCCTATAAATTCGAACCACATTCTTCTTACAGTTCGCCATCAGCCAGAAGCTGCCTAGCAATTTCCTCAATGGCGATCCTTGTTGCAGACCTTGTGACCCGAGGAACCAGCTTGGTTCCTTCCCACTTTGTAAGGCCCCTCTCCGATCGCCCCAACCTCAAGCAGGCGGCCGCCGTAGACTCTAGTTTCCCTCTTATAGACCTCCAAGGCCTTCACGGCCCCAACAGAGCCCAAGTACTGAACGACATCCACCAAGCTTCCGTCAACGACGGCTTCTTCCTGGTAATCACCTCTTCCCTTACTTTACCTTGTGTCTCCGTTACCAACTTCTCGTTTCAACTAGTAACATCACCCTCACCGATCGACTTCTTCTCCTTCGCTGCCGTTCCGACTTGTAGGTTAAGAACCACGGCATCGCGGACAGCGTAATGAACGACATGATGGAGATCTCCCGGCGCTTCTTCCGGCTGCCGGAATCGGAGAGGCTGAAGAGCTACTCCGAGGATCCAACCAAAACGGTAAGGCTGTCCACGAGCTTCAACGTCAAGAAGGAGAAGGTGTCCAATTGGAGAGATTACTTGAGGCTGCACTGCTACACTCTCGAGGACTATGTGCAACACTGGCCTTCTCAGCCTTCCAACTTCAGGTCTGCTTTCTGTCTTCCACAGAAGCATAACACAGTCATTTGGGTATATTATATACATAGTTATATATACACATGTGAAGTAGATGAAAAGTGTAATTTTGCTACGTGGACAGGAAAATTACCAGTGAGTATTGCACGAAGGTGAGGGAGCTAGCCTTGGCTCTGCTGGAGGCCTTGTCAGAAGGCTTAGGATTGTTGCCTGACTATATGGACAAGGCGCTAGGAAAGCAGGGGCAGCACATGGCTATAAACTATTACCCACCATGCCCCGAGCCGGAGCTCACCTACGGCCTGCCAGGGCACACCGACCCCAACGCGCTCACCGTGCTTTTGCAAGACGATGTTCCTGGACTCCAAGTGCTAAGAGACGGCAAGTGGGTCCAAGTGAATCCGATACCAAAGGCGCTGGTTATTAACATAGGCGACCAAATTCAGGTTGATATATATATATATACGCTTCCACTGCACCCCCCCCACCATTAGATTTATTGCTTCTGATATAATATACACACTTGCCCTTGGCTGATCTTGTCCACCACTGCAATGAACTCATTTCTATATATGCTCATTTGTCTGGTCTCACCAATCCACGTTGTTCACCACAGCTTAGGCATGTGATCTACGAGCAAGTCAGAAAATCCAAGAATTACTTTCTCTTTTCACATCTAAAATGTTCAGAAACTTTCCAATTGTCCTAATGAACAATTCCCGGCTTGCTTTTTAACAAAATCAGCCACTATGAATCGCGCTGCTGCACTACAAAATTTCGTAGCCTAATGAAGCATCCTTAGGAACACATTGTTGTATATAGTTTTTACAAACTTAGCATGTGGATATGTTGTTAATTTTCTTACGATCAATTAGTTGCATATTATAAGATGATTCATGCATGTCAGATTCTAACTTATATCTGGATACGTTGTTACTTTTCATCTGATCAATTGTTTGGATATTATAAGATGATTTCTGCATGTCGGGTAGGGTTGTCGCTAGAAATTCCGGGGTTGAATATTCTTAATACGTGAACCGTGTGGCTCACTAATATACCAACACACAATGAGTTTCGAGCAGCGGCTCTATACTATAAGATTCTACATGTAGTTTCTTAATGCCTCCAACTTGAAACTTATGAAGCCTGTCAATGGATCTAGGATGAATGGGAGTGAGAACATATGGGATTTTGTATTTGCAGGTTTTGAGCAATGGGGTGTACAAGAGCGTGCTACACAGAGCAGTGGTGAATACTGATAAAGAGAGAATATCGATCCCCACATTCTACTGCCCGTCTCCCGATGCAGTCATCCGGCCGGCTGCCCAGTTGGTGAACGACCAGCATCCTCCTCTGTACAGGAGCTACACCTACTCCGAGTTTTATGAGAAGTTTTGGGATCACGGCCTCCAATCACAGAGTTGCGTCGACAATTTCTTGGTTTAGCTTCCAACTTACGCCTCTTTCCTTCTTCCTTTCTGCCGATCAAATGGAAATATGCATTAAACAAAATGGGTGCCCGGCCGTCACTGGCGACCATGACTATCAAAATGAAAGGCAGAAGAAACAGAAGTGAAGGCTCTCTCTCCCCTCTCTCTCTTCTCACCCTCTGAATACCAAAAAAAAAGGGAAAAACCCAAGCATGTGATTGTGCTTCTGCGATATGCTAATACTTAGTTTGTGTAAATAAATTGGCATCTTGTGTGTTCAATATAAGTTGTCCAGAGAGAGAGAGAGAGAGAGAGGAATAAATTCCTTAAGAGCACTTTTCGAAGGTCACATGTTACAGCTAAAGATATTTCTTCCATGGATTTAGTGTTGATAGTTTAGTAAATGGGCAAGAAACACATTCTGCTCTATGCATTTGAAAAGCCTATTAAATTGCACAGCAAGGTGCTTTTTCCAAATCATAACCCTCTCAATGCCATCTCCTGGGTTCAAAACTCGGATTTATACACAGACGATTTTATGAAGATCATCGTCTACGAATTTGAAAGGATTCATTAAACAAAAAAAAGTCTACCTAAGTGACCAAAAAAACTAAGTTAAGCACATAGTTAAGTTTTTGAACAGAAAAAATATATCTGCACAATTGAAGGTTGGGAGAAAATACATAATAGTGTGAGTAAGTGGGTTCACACAACATTTTTAAAAATTGAAATTTTACCCGATTGAGATTTGGGAAAGTACCTTTGATTGTAAGGCTAGGATCCAGCCAGCCAAAGCTCCACAAAGCTAGGCTTGGGCATGCCTGAAGCTTTTTACTAGCAGCTGATGCCCAACCCGTTTAGTTATTGGGATATTGCTCGACCGTCAACTTCATGTCAATCGAGTACCCAGTTTGATATCTACTCTTATCTGAAATCCTTAATATTTCATTTTTTTAATATCTCAAAAACCTACAACAGTGTGACAAGAGTTTCTAAAGGAGCCATTAGCAGCATGCAGATAGTTGCCAAGTGGGGTCAACGATGTGCTAAGAGTTTTAGGGCGAGCTGGCTGTTGGCATCATGCCAAGGAGGACATAGGGCTTATATATATACATATAGGGCCGAGTCGGGCTCCCAGCCCAGCCTCAGAGCTTTTTTTAATTAGGCCAGCCTTAAAACAGCTACTTCTTTTTAAAAAAATATCATCTGTATATTGTGGAAAGTAATCAGTTAGATGCTTCTTTGGGTCAAAACCCCAACGATACCATTAATATATATATATATATATATATATATATATATATATATATATATATATATATATATATATATATATAAGCTCTTTGATACAACAATGACATAGTAGTAAAACTAACCGCAGTTAGAGTAAAAGCAATCGAGTGGTTGGAGTATACTCTACTTTCTAATAAAAACATATATAATATTTGGACAGGCCCCATATACCCATCTTGTGTTTCTCTAAAGAGGAGAGTACTTCTCCTATTGGGTTCCAGTAGTTTGTTTCAATATGCTTTAAAGACACTTGACCATTTTGTATCCTTTTTTTAACAGCCAAAAACTTGATGTCGATGAGCTTAAGTTTTTGTTAATTGCACCAAAAATGTGAAATTGGAAAAAGAAAATTTGGGAGCACATGTGAAAAAAATCCACTCATGAAAGCCTCCTCATCTAAATAGGAATTTGACAACAAACATATTAACGAATAAAAGTGATTACAATGGGATACGTATTAGAATGAATTTAAAGGTCAGGCTTAAAACCATGTGTTGCATTTTTCTCATGTTTGTTTGTTAAAAGTTGTGTGCGATTTATTGTACTTCGCACACTCTCATTTCAATAGCAAAGAAATCACTTGTAGGTTGGTGAAATATATATAGAGCAATACTTGTCTATCTAGATTACATGTTCTTCAGCAGTGTTGAGTTGCTCTTTTTATCTTTTTTTTTTCTTCTAAAGTGTTCTACTTTTAATTGGTAGGCTGACTATGACAACTCGATGATATGATGGAGGCATCGGCTCCATTGGTGGTGGCTTGCTAAATTCAAAGGAAAAAAAAGGTGTTTTTTTCTATATTTTAAGTTTAGCAAACATAATTGTCAAACAACTTTGGTTTATAGTGTAGTTTGCTTGAGCAAAATAGAGAAAAAGAAGCACCTCTAATTGATTTTATCAAGGGGGTAAGCTGAGCCATTGATGTTCATGTACTTATTTTTTAGTCTAAAAAATTTGAGTGAAAAGTTCGAAGTTTTTGAGAATAAATTAGAAATCCTTGCTTTCTTTTTTCATTTTTTATTTTTAAAGTCAAGATAAATTTTATTTTGCATTTTCAATTTAGAAGTTGGGCGTGAGTGGCTGGGTAGAGTGGCTGGTTGGAGAATTAATAGATGCACTATTATTATTCAGATTTTTTCAAGCATGAGCTATTAAATTTGTTTTACATTTCCCTTGTTTGTACACTAGTCAAAAAGAGAAAATGAGTGTACATGTACATTGTATCGAGTGGTGTGCTAGATTTTCAATCTAAACTTAGATTGGAGAAATCTGTCAATTCTATATATAAAAATGATTTTTACTCAAACAAAAAAAATACATTGGATTGAGTGTGTGAGAGGGATGCTTCTCACAGCTGGAGGAATGCATGTTATTTATATAATAGAAAAAGTGACTGCGAGTGTGTGGGTGAGAGTTCGCGCCATGTGCTTGAATATGCATGTGCCTGAGCTGAAACCGATAGAAGTCCTTCTTAAATATATCTGCAGTTGTTATGTGCTATCTTTGCCTTTGCACAATTATACATTTGTAACATATCTATAAGAGTATGCTTTCTTCTTGGATTTTAATCAGATTCAAGTATTGGAAAGAGAGATCGGCAAACAACAATCAAAGACTAATATGGAATCATCAATTGTACACCAACTCACCAATCACCATACAATAGGACAAACCGATAGAAGTCTGGTGCGTTACGTTTCTTTCTCAATACAATAAGAGAAAGATAAATTTTTGTCCTATTGTATGGTGACTGGTGAGTTGGTGCACAATTGATGATTCCATATTAGTCTTCTGATTGTTGTTTGCCGATCTATTCTAATGAGGGTTCGAGTTCGTGGTATGATGGGCGTCTCTCAACCATGCCCCTCACTTGTGGGGCGTCTCTCGACCATGCCCCAAAGAGAGTTAGGATTCTGAGACTTTATACAGAGAGGTGGTAGTTTATAGATTTATCCCAACGATTCATTGAGCAATCAAAGTTGACCTTGCACACCGAAGCAATTTATTCATATTGATATTGTATCCAGAAAGTGATTATATGGATGAAGAAATTATAAGGATAACTAACCCAAATGAAGTCATTATGCTGTAGTCTGGTCCTCGTCAGGTTGACCCTACTGAATCTAGGAGCAAGATGATCCAACAGATAATATGTTTCATGGCATGCGTACATGCACAATAGAATTCAGATTCACCGCAGACACATCAAGAGAAACATCATAAAATTGAGAATTGGATCGAACACAGGGAAACGACCATAAGTCACGTTTGCCACTCTTTTCCAGTGATCCCAAATGTGCCCTTACATCACATATTACAGTTTTCTGATGATTAAATTTCAAGATGCAGTCAGTTCCAGGTTGTTTAAAGCAAGAAGATCTCCCCGGGACGTAGAGGACTCATTTACCTCTTTCTACCTGATCCTAGATCGAACCCTGTTCAATGTGATTCTAGAAAATTTTGGATCTTTTATTCTTTAGGTTTGGATTTAGACTTTCATTTTGATCATATGTAAACCTTGGGTGCTTTAGCCTGATATGAGGATACCAACATTTTCTGATCATAATGTCTGCCGTTGAATACTGCTCGTACCATTTGTCATGCCACACAAATTAAAAAATAACGTAGCTCCAACCAAGGTAATAAATTTTCCATTGAAAACATGTACATCACGTTTCTAATGTCAAACTAAAAAATTAATTAGGTGAAGAACGTACGCGTCAGGTATCGAGTACAATCATGAAATGTTTGTAATGTTTGATTTGGTGCTTTTTTTTTCATTTTATTTTTACTGCCGCGCCCTTGAGACGAGGACTCGTGGTGAGATGTTGCATGTAATGTATAAGACTGGGAATCCATGTCTCTTTTAGAGGAATTTTTTTCTGTTCATGGGTCAATTTTTGCGTCGGGATTTTTTGAGTCACTTTGCTATTTAATCTGGATTGTCTAATTCAATATGTTAGATGATTAAAGATGATTAAATAAAAATAATAATAAGAAAAAAAATATAATAAGACATTTTCGTCATCTAATATTAGTTTATATTTTTTTCTTCTTATTTTGTTCAGCTATTAATCTCTTTTAGATGGACGGCTTTGATGAGATGGTTGGATGCGTATATAAAAATAGTCACTTGATTTCAGCTTCTGCCAATAACGGAAAGGGACATACTAAATTATGTGGGAGGGCATCCACCGGCCGGTAACTGCAAAGGATGGAAGAGATTATGATAATATGAGGGGGTTTAAGTTGGTAGATGCATAACACATGGTATCATGATTGGATTAAGATGGAACTTTCAATCGTAAAAAGGTGTAGGTATGAAGGGAACGATTACTGAACACAAGGCATTACACGCTGAAATGATTGACAGTAGAGATTCTGATCAGGATAAACAACCTTTGCTGACGCTAGAATCCTTTAGAATCAAATGGCTTGAGTTCAAGGCCAAGCCAAGTCGTTTGGCAACAGGAGGAACATTCTTGAATCTGTTTTAATCTTTTATGTTGAATACAAATACAAATGTTCCGTCAACTCCAAGAGGCACCGGCAATTTTTCAGACCCATAAAGTGGAATTTTTTTGAGAAACAAAGGGCGACGGCCGGCCTCAATAATATATAGTTGGGGGACCATCCAAGCGCCACTTTAAAAAGGCATCATCAACGTAAAGAGCCTATCGATGATGGAAAACGTGAAAATTAAATCTCACGGAGTTAGGCGCGACCTTACCATAACACATTACCTCACAACTCTGATGTCACAATTATTCCTTCATTTTCTTTCTTTTTCTTAAATGATTCAAAGAACTATTGCCGTCCAAAGTGCCCCCCTGTTATTTTTGCAAAACTAAACGTATACACGATGTCCATGCATGTTTCGAGTAGTCCAAAAAATAAAGGAAAATATGGTCCCCGCCCTTATACATGTGTAGACCTTACACTATATCCACTTGAAAATGAATGGTCGGAGCATCATAAAGGTCTGTTCACGTGTTTGAAAGAGATGCTTCTTTGATTACTATGTTCCTAAGATGGAACTCACATTTGTACCGTTAGCTTTGTATAAATATTCCATATTCGCTCGTAAAATCTTCCGTGCTTTCTCTCTGTTTCCTTCTGACCACTTCAGAGATTTTTGAACGGCTACAAAATGGCAGATTTAGAAGTTTCAGAGGATAAGAAAATGATAGAGAAAAATTTCATGATCTAAAGCGTTAAGAGGATAAGAAAATGTAAAAAGTGATGAAATAACAAACGATCGTTTAGCTGCATCCTTATTTACTCGATTTTTTCTTTAGATGATTGCGTGACCGGTGAGAATAAAATCCATAAAGCGAAGGCAGGCAATGTAAATCCATAATCTTATCCTCACCTACTGCCACGCATTAATGCGTATCTTATACTATAAAAAAGATTGCATATTCTATTCTGCACATGTCTCTATGATCATATCTTTTCAAACCAGATGGCACTTGTAGGCCTTTTTTTTTTTTAGGAGACTAAAAGGCAAGGAGCTACCGGCTTTCGATAAGAACAATCATAGGGGCTTTACACCACGTCTGTCGAGGAGATTAATTAAGTCTGCAAGTTATATTCATACGTCCACTACTTAATATATAAGCATTGTGCATATTAATTAATTTATTTTAAATTGCCATTTGTCTTGTTGACAAAATAATTGTGTATGCTTATATTTCTCCATTAAAAGTCCTGCGAGGCAGGTTCCATTTATAATCTTATTTATTTATTAAAAAATGAGTTCGATTAATACTATTTTATCCAACTCTAACAGTCTGTCTTCCCTACCTTTTTTTTTCTCCTTGTATCTTTTTTTAGCCCTCCTCTCCACAGCAAGAATGGTAGATCTTAAAGAAAGAAATATTAAACACGATAACGTGCTCCCATACACCTATATCGAGTGACAAACTTTTTTCGTCTAACTGCCTTTTTCTTACATAATTGAACCATTTAAATGGAAAAAATTTAATTCTAAACGTCTCACATTACTCCTAAAAAAAATGGATTGTTTTCTTAATACAATTTTTTGCATTAACATACATGGGTATGTGCTTTAAAGGGTATAGTATAATTGGTCGAGTTAGCGGATTGGTGCAAGATTAGTTATCAGTTCGTTTTTTGTGGGTGCAACTTTTCTGAAACTGCAAAAGATAGCATGCATTATCCTCGAGTTGAAGGAAATAACCGAAGCTCACTAAAGTCCCAACACAGCTTTGGACCCCATTGACAAGGAAGGAAGCCAACCTTTGGCGTTTCATCCAGATGGTGGGATTCTCTTATGTTTACCCATAACGTAGGTGTGTGCGGCACATGGTTGTGGAGGTACATGGGTTTAGTTGGATTTTCTCGGTGGCCAAGTCCAACTATGGAACCGATGTCCATTGTAAAACAAGTCTCACTTAGAATCGGATGAGATTAAATGGAACCCCGCCCGATTACGAAGTCAGATTTCCGTGTCTTGGAACAATATAATCCAACCATTACCACAGGTTCAAGTCATATATCCAACTCAAACTCTGATATGGTGGCACGGATTCCACGCCGAAGAGGACCCTTTTCCATGTAAAGTGCTTTCGACTTTCATGATTTAATAATTAAGGTGGTATTGAAGAGCGGTTGTGTAAATTAAGATGTCGTTAAGTAAGGAAGAGGGGATTCATGGATTCTGTGTTGCGGGATGTACCCGCACCTTCCTGGTTCTTGTGTTTATATAGTTGTAAATAACATCTATACTTCCAATTCAAGCCTGAAGATATGTGGAAAAAGCAAGGTTCGGCCATTGCAAAAGAGGTGCTTCATTTGTCTTTGTGAAGAAGAATCCTCAGATCCTATTCTTGTTAATTGTAAAGTGGCAAAAAACAGTATGGAAGTTTATCTGTGGGGTAACCGTTGCATGATAGAGGGTTTAAAATGTAAAGAAAGAGACAGCAAAAGGCCACAGAACAGAAACAGAGCTCAAATATGAAGGGAACACTGAAAGAATTGTGTCACGCACACACTGAATTGAACCTCCAAAAGAATATATACAGCATCGTTACAAAGGAGCAAAGGGAAAAATTAGTTACGAAAACGTTACAAGGATGTGGTGAAGGGTATTTCAGCAACCACTTGAAAGAGACGT
>JAANDH010000291.1:199070-305737 GCA_011799765.1 Nymphaea thermarum | reverse complement strand
TTGTTTTGGGACCGGATCCATATCTGGATCCGGATCTCTTGGGCGCGGGTACCGAGGACGGCTCGGTACCCTTAGCGGCTTCTCCTCTCTCCCCTATATATTCTCACTTATGTGTAATTGTTGGATTAAGTGAAATAGAATCTTTCTCTCTCCTAGGGTTGCGGTTGTGCACCTAGGTAGAGCTTCCCGTGGTTTTTTTCCTCGTTTGAGGTTTTTCCATGTACATCGTGTGTTTCTCTTCTCTTCTTCCTCTTCGTGGTTTGAGTTTCTACATGATCATTCATCTCAAGTGACAATAAACATTATCTCTTTATGTTGTATCATGTTCACTGGTCTTAATCTTATGTTTTTTCAAAATTGATTGTCTGGCTGCAACAATGTTTAATAACCATATAGTCAGTATTTGTCTTTGTTAATTAGGTAGTAATATAGTTTATAAGTGCTGAAAGGCTAAACCTTTTCTCTTTTTTCAGGATGTCATTCATGCAGGTCCAGATGTTTGCCTTGAAGATATGGATATATTTGATAGACATTTGGTTCTCTTTATCCAAAAAAATGGTTCTCCTATGATTTGCTCCATAAATATGCCTTTGGAAGTTGATTTCAAGGTACTATAATTCTTAAGCCGAATAAAATTTGATCCCTGCAACTTGTTTGTCCCGGCTGACAACCTGAGGTACCTATTGTGAGAACTTTATTATCATGTTACTGTTTAGTGGTGGTCCATCACCAGCTCTATTTTCCCCCAAAATAATATCCATGAAACATCAATTTATTGAAAAACAAATCACTCAACAAATGATTCTAATTCCCATATAATTCTAGGATAATGCCAGAGCATGCAATTTAGAAGAAAAATAGTTTCTCAAGAAAAACTTTTGCAATGTGATTTTGCTTTGATGGCCACAGGTGGAAGTTTTATTAAAAAAAAAAAAAAACTGTTAATTCACCCATCGTTAGGTCTTGCTCTTTGTGTGCATCTTTATCTTTAAGGCTTGTTTCTGGTTGGACCACGTTTTTTTTCTGCATTCTGCTCAGTTCTTTAATACTGTTTAATTTTCAATTTCAGAGAAGGGAAGGGAGATTGGTAACCATATAACCACATTTGCTCCAGTAATATGCTCACACTGTGCATTGAATGCTAGCAAAGGGAAAAACATTAGTTCTAGACTTCTAGTACAGACTAGAATATGTTCTACCGCACTCTCTTGGAACTAATTCCAAGTATGGTTTATATTTCAAAAACATTCATTACTAGCCACAGATAAGCCACTCTGATGTTTTGGTTAATTGATATTCAGGGACCAATTCACCTAAAAGTTTTACGGCTTAATCTTGACGTTTTCAGAACTAAATTGAGAAGTTTTTAGCTGATGCATCGCTTGTTGTTAGTAACATCTTTGCTAGACCTCTTCTGTATTGATGTTCTGGTTTCCTCTAAAACTTCCTTGTACATTTGATGACTAATCTGCAAATCAAAAGCTTGGGCATTCAAAAGCCATTTATTTCCCTTTCAGTGCTCCATTATATGGTCACTGAATTTTACATCCATGACTTTTTGCAGCGTCCACTGTACCTGGATGATTTCAGACCGTGGTTCTTTCCTCTGCCTCCAAATATTTGCAGCATAACTCCTGGTTCAAATCATGACTTTAAGATGCACATTTATCGTGCAGTTCTCTCTTCTCCAGTGGTAAAAAAATGCTATATCCATACTGCAATTGCTGTCTTTTCAATTGGTCTGCATTTTCAATAATCTTAATGTGTAGTTTCTTTTCGCTATATCCATCTTTTTACCAAACCAATTAGCGGATTAGTAAATTTTTAAAATTAAAATTGTTACAAGATCAGGGGGTGGGGTAGATGCAAATATCACTGGCTTATGGCGTGTTAGTTGCCATTTGGAAATTAATGTTTCATTGTTGAATTTTTTTGGTTATGTAATGGAAAGGATAAAAATACTTTTGAGGATAAGTTAGAGATAACTTAGTTTTATGGAGCTTTTCTTTGATTACTTTAGTTGTGCCTGTGGTTTATTTGATAAGTGTCAAGGGCATGATTGTCCACTTCTCTGCTCAATGTTTCATGGAAATGTTGATGAGTTCCAAATATGCATGCCAAACCTACAATTGTAATATACTTACTGCTCTCTATTTCTTACTTTGAACATGCAGATGCCAGATCTGATAGTTGATTTTGATATGTTAAACCAAAAATTTATTATTGTGGATCAAGAAAAAGTAGTTGGAGTCAACAGTGATGCAGGATGTGATTTCCAGTTCAGTCATTATCTTCACAAGGATCTGTTGGGTATTTTCAAACAAGTAGAACAACAATGTTGGAGTACTCTGTATGAAGAATTTGTTTGTGAAAGAAAAGAAATAAGTTCACTTGATGGTGCTTGTGTACCTTTAACGATTGTTTACTCTAAGAGGTCAGCACAATGTGGTAAAAGGCCAGGCTTGTTACATGGCTATGGGGCTTATGGTGAAGTCTTAGACAAAAGCTGGTGTTCTGATCACTTGAGCTTGCTTGATCGTGGTTGGGTCATAGCATATGCTGATGTAAGGCAAGTTGTAAAGCTTCCTTGTGGTATAGTACTTTGTGTATTAGCTGCTTGCTGCTCAGATGATGCAAAATTTTTCCTATTTTTGCAATCACTTTATGATTTTATTCTGATATTTTCGCTCATTTGTGGCCATATATTCTATATGAGATTCTGTTGGCCATCTTTCTCTAACCTGATATAATATTGGATGCAAGTGGATACTGTATTTATGATGACACTCTGATTGCACTAAAAATGTGATTCTTTCTGTTCTAGCACAGTCCTCGACCAAGAGGAGTCACTGTTTTTGTTCTTTAGCAAGTTAACTGTTAGCAGGGTCCAATATTTAATATTATTCCTCCTTGTCAAGTATTTTCTATAGAATTAATTGCTAATGCACTTCTAGGCTTGAGAAAATGATCGAAGTACTAAAGCACCTAAAAAAGGGCTTCAAGCGATGGAATTGTTGATTGGATGTGCAAAACATTTTATGCAAGCTGGAATTTCATACTTGGTTGAATATTTGAATTAGAACCGAAAAGAAGAGAGAGAGCAATGTACTTTTCGTGAATTCCCTATTATCTAATGCAATACTTTAAGATGTAATCAAATTGGTCTAATTTTTATACATTGCCATCTTTTATTATGTCATCTTACGTTATCCCAAACTCCTCAATAAACTGGCCATGTGCGTCATATCAACTGCATGCATAAGGACATAACAGACAAATACAAAAACTGCTCCGAAAGCATATTTAATGGCACTTGAATGCATAAAAGTTCATCATGAACAGTATGTTAAAACTCAAAGAGAAACAAAGGAGAAAGTGACTCAGAAGGAGAACAATGATTTTAACGTGGTTCAGCTTTATGCTTACATCCACGACTCTGCAATTTCTCTCGATGAATTTGAGAGACACAGGTTCCACTATTTATTTACGTGGGATTACATTTGGATAGATACGGTTGCCTACAAAATTGCTGATTTTCAGCATTTGATATGGCAAGCATGTCTTTTGTTTCTTTATCCTGTTCATCACTAATTTTGTCAGGTATATCACGAGAGATTTGATCGTGATTTTCTTTTATCTTAACACGCCCCCTCAAGCTAATCTCTATGGGAAGGAGATTTAGCTTTTCTCGAAGAAATATGAACCGAGGTCCTAAGAGAGACTTGGTTAAAATGTCTGCAAGCTGGTCATTGGAAGGAATGAAACAAATTTGAATCTCTTTCCTTGCGATCTTCTCTCGGACGAAATGAAAATCAACTTCTATATGTTTTGTACGGGCGTGAAATACAGGATTTGCTGCAAGATATATAGCTCCCAAGTTATCACACACCATACACCTGGAGTGACTGAATTTGTTACGTGCAACTTTTGAAGAATTTGTTGCAACCAACTGCTTTCAGCAACTACTTCTGCCATAGCCTTATATTCAGCCTCTGTACTAGACTTGGCCACTGTTTGCTGTTTGGATGAATTCCATGAGATAAGATTGGCTCCAAGAAAGGTGAGGTACCCACCAGTGGATCGCCGGTCATTCGGGCACCCTGCCCAATCAGCATCAGCATACCCAACTAACTTAAAATCACTCTTAATAATATGAAGACCAAGATTTAGAGTGCCTTTAAGATATCTCAAGATTCGTTTGACATAGATCCAATGCTCTTCAGTTGGATCATGCATAAATTGACAAACTTTATTTACTGCAAAGGAAATTTTAGGCCTTGTGAAAGTGGCATATAGCAGTCCTCCAACTATACTCCTATAAGTAGAGGGCTCTTTGAAAGCATGCCCACTGTAGAAACGCAAACCACGAAGAGGAAGAAGAGAAGAGAAACACACGATGTACGTGGAAAACCTCAAACGAGGAAAAAACCACGGGAAGCTCTACCTAGGTGCACAACCGCAACCCTAGGAGAGAGAAAATATTTTTCCACTTAATCAACAATTACACAAAGTGGGATATAAATAGGGAGACCCGCCTAGGGTACCGAGNACCTCGAACAAACTTCCTGCCTTTTGCTTCTCCATACAACCAGGTTACCCCCAAGAAAGATACAGTACCCTGTGGTTGATCTCCTAGTATCAGTGCACCCTGCCCAATCTGCATCAGAGTAGCCTTCAATATACAGTTGGTCTTGCTGAGTATACAACAGTCCTTTCCCTGGGTCATTCTTTAGATACCCCAACACTCTTTCTGCACTCTTCTAGTGTCAATCAGTAGGGGCATGCATAAACTGACTCAACACATTCACAGCATAGGTGATATCAGGGCGAGTCAGAGTAAGATAGATAAGCTTACCAACTAGCCTCTGATACCGCCCTTTTCCTTCCTCATCAAGGACGTTGCCAGTTTTGATGCTAATCTTAGTGCCTGACTCCATTGGAGTTAGAAAAGGCCTACAACCAAGTCTACATGTCTCCTTTAACAAATCTAGGGTGTACTTCCTTTGGTTCATAACGAGCCCTGTCTCTGATCGAGCAATCTCAATCCCCAGAAAATATCTTAGTTTGCCCAGATCTTTAAGGTCAAATTCAGTAGCTAGCCTCTCCTTCATCTTCCTGTTTTCTTCTTCATCGTCACCTGTGACTATCATATCATCAACATACACAAGAAGAAGACTCACCAGGCCATTTCTCTGCTTAATAAAGAGGGTGTGATCACCATTTCCCTGTTTGTATCTGTTAGTCTTCATCACTATCCTCAGTCTTTCAAACCACGCTCGAGGAGACTGCTTCAATCCATACAAGGCTTTCTTTAGATGACAACATTTTCCACTTTGAACATATCCAGGAGGCATACTCATGTAGACCTCTTCTTCTAGGTGCCCGTTCAAGAATGCATTCTTGACATCAAGCTGATCCATTCTCTACTTCTTTTGTACGGCAAGAGCTAAGATGACCCTCACCGTTTTCAGTTTAGCAACAGGGGCAAAAGTTTCAAGATAATCAATGCCATACTTTTGGCTGAACCCCTTTGCAACAAGGCGAGCCTTATACCTTTCCACAGTACCATCTGGCTTGTACTTCACATTGAACACCCACTTGGAGCCAACTAAATAAGTCTCCTTGGGAATATCAACAACTTCCCAAGTGTCATTCTTTGCCAATGCCTCCATCTCCTCTGTCATGGCCTGCAACCATTTCGGATCCTCTCTAGCGTCTTCTGCACACCTGGGAATCACAGACTTAGACAAAGATGTAATAAAGCATTTGTAATCCTTACTAAGTTTCGCATAAGAGACATGTCTCTAGATTGGATGAGAAGTACATGACCTGGTGCCCTTGCGCAGGGCTATAGGAAGCTCTTCATCGATTGGACTTGGATCATCCGGGGCACTCACAGGATTGAGATTGGTTCCTTCAACATTTGCAACCACATCAGTCTCCACCCCATCTGTCTTTTTCCTGATGTACACCTGGCCAAACAAGTGATCACGTGATGTAGACTGATCATCAACAGGGTTCCCATCCGTGCGACTGCCTCTATCATCTCTGACTGTGTCTGCCTTGTAATCCAAGAAGTCTGTAAACTGAATCAACTGATGCGGNTCTTCCGTTCAGCCACGCCATTTTGGGGAGGTGTGTAACTACAGGACGTCTCATGGACAATACCCTTGCTCTTCAAGAAGTCATCAAGGGATTGAGAAACATATTCTCTAGCATTATCGGTCCTCAAGGCCTGAACAGAGGTCTGAAACTGAGTCTCAACAAAAGCCACAAAATTTTTGACAATAATAGGGACTTCACTACGTTTTTTCAACAGGTACACGAACGTACAACGAGAGTAGTCATCAATAAGAGTCATAAAGTAACGAAAACCACTACAAGTGGGTACTCCCGAAGGGCCCCAAACGTCAGAGTGAACCAAGGCAAACAGACGAGTGGTTTTATTGAAAGAAATAGGGTACGAAGCCCTAACATGTTTAGCTAACTGACACACTTCACAAGTGAGAGAGTCCAGGGAAACAGAGGTAAACAATCGAGGAAACAACCTCTTAATCAACTGGAACGGGAGATGGCCAAACCGCTCGTGCCATCGCATGATGGTAGATCTGTCCTCCACACCTGACAACTGTCCACTAGTAGCTGAAAGGAGAGCAGAAGCAACCTGCACAGGCAGTCTGTAGAGTCCATCACTAACTGAACCAATCTCAATCTTCGTCCCCGTCACCAAGTCCTGCAAGAAACACCGATCAGCAGAGAAGATTAGATTGCAATTGAGTTCTTTGGTAATACTGCTGACAGATAACAGATTCACCGGAATATTGGGAACATGAAGAGCATTATGAAGAAGATATTTATTTAACAAGGACAAACTCCCTTTTCCAGCCACAGAAATAGAAGATCCATCAGCCATAGACACGCGTTGTTGCCCGGAAGACAATTTGTTTTCTTGAAACATCTTAGGATCCCCTATCATATGATGTGTAGCTCCGCTATCGACAATCCAATCACCGACCTTGGGAGACATCTCTTCAACCATCACGATCACCAACGAGTAGTAAAATCCTTGGATAGAATCACAAGAACGAGAGAAAGATCAAGTTCTATCTAGAAAGGAACGATAAAGAGAGAGAGGTAATTTCTTCACCGGATTCTCAAACAACCCCAAGAGTGAACAAAATGTCGATTGAGGGAAACAATCGTCGATGTCGCTCGACGGAAGCGATGCTTACTCTCTCTTGGGCTGCAATCTCCCACGGGTAGAGGTTGCACCACACGTTCACCTTACTGGAATCAAGATTGAAGAGGCAAAACCAGCAAGTATCAAAGTATAGAAGTGAATAGAAAATCAACTTCAAGATGAGAAAAGCCTTCACCCGTAAGACCAATTTAACCCCGGTCTTTTGTAAGGAAAGGGGGATGCGATCGCCGGAGCGCCGGCGGACGTTCAGGCAATCCTCAAGTTACGCTCCTCTCCTCCTTCACGTCCTCTATCAAGACACGGACCAGCCACCTCTTCACGCACGATGGGTGCCAAATGAAAAACAAGAAGATGGAATCAAGGATCAACTAAGCAAGATATTTCAGATTAGAGGCGGATGCACTTCACCGGATTTGCAAAAGACCCCTAGGAAGTGACTTGAATAGGGGGAGGCAAACTTAGGAAGCGCCTAAGCACGCATATCTTCCTTCTTCACCGGGAAGCAAGTCGACGGCACAAGGGACACCGGTGACGGCAACAACACAAGGGCGACGGTGCAAAGGGTGACACTGGCGGTGTCAGAAACGGCAACGGTGGTATTGGGTGCAGCGGCAGCGGCAAAGAAGAGGCAGCGGCGAAGAAGGCGACAGCACAAACCCTAGGCGACGGCGCGCACCCCAAGACGACGGCGGAAGACCAGAGACCACCCACGGCGACGGTGACGGTGGAACTGGCAGTGGCGACGGCGGCTCAACAGGCGGCGGCGGCGCAACCAGCGGCGGTGGAAAGCAGGGGCGACTACACACGGACGGCGGCAGTGAACACCCAAGGCACGACAAGAACCCGACGCCAGAACTTCAACGGCGTCGAGCGGAAACAACGTCCACGACTAACGATCCTCGGAAGAAACACTCTTCTCCAACTTCGATGGCTCTGATATCATGTAGAAACGCAAACCACGAAGAGGAAGAAGAGAAGAGAAACACACGATGTACGTGGAAAACCTCAAACGAGGAAAAAACCACGGGAAGCTCTACCTAGGTGCACAACCGCAACCCTAGGAGAGAGAAAATATTTTTCCACTTAATCAACAATTACACAAAGTGGGATATAAATAGGGAGACCCGCCTAGGGTACCGAGCCACTCTCGGTACCCGCACCCATGGGACCGGGTCCATATCCAAACTCGGTTCCCTATACACGATATTCTAACACCCACTATATTTAGATGGAGTAGAGTTAACTATTGCAGGAGTAACCGTTGGATTCTATGTCACATAGGTACGGGTACAGACCATTTTTAAAAAACTTGGGTGCGGGGTACGGCCGTACACACACACACACACACACACACACATATATATATATATATATATATATATATATATATATATATATATATATATATATATATATATATATATATATATATGTCAAAAAATTACAAACAGAATAACATATTCATAATTCATGATCCAAAATTTATCAGTCTTGACTCTAGTCGCATAATTAACATACAAAATACATCAACTTTCTTGATGACCATCAGTCACTAAACTTCCCCAAATTGTCAAGATTTTTACAGAATCAGTCACTAAACTTCCCCAAAGTCCCAAACAGTCACGATTTTTACAGAATAACTTTGGCAAAACTTCCCCAAAATCAAACACGCTGTGAATAACGCACAAAAAGAAACAAAATTTCTATTGAACATGCTGTAAATAACACGCATAGAAGAACCGCCTCAACCGATGAGAAAACAAGCAATACAGATGCATATGAGAACAAATCTTATATAGGAAAAAGCAGCAGACAAATGACGTTTGCCAGCACCAGACAAATGCCAGTCCCAAACAGTCACGATTTTTACATAATAACTTTGGCAAAACTTCCCCAAAATCAAACACGCTGTGAATAACGCACAAAAAGAAACAAAATTTCTATTGAACATGCTGTAAATAACACGCATAGAAGAACCGCCTCAACCGATGAGAAAACAAGCAATACAGATGCATATGAGAACAAATCTTATATAGGAAAAAGCAGCAGACAAATGACGTCTGCCAGCACCAGACAAATGCCATCGAGTGGGAAGGAATGAAGAGGAGAAAAGGAGGACGACAAGACGTACTCGCCGGTGGAAAACGACGTCTACCGGCACCAGACAAATGGAAAGAAGAGCGCATTGACAGAAAATAGAAGAAATCGGCAAAACGGAAGCAAATACCATCCACAGTCGCCGCCGTTCATCCACCCAAGTCGCCGGTCACTGTACGCCATCGCCGGTCGCCGTCGTTCGTCCATCCAAGTCGCCGGTTGCCCCAGATGCAGAAATCGTTCATGAAATGGGTAAAAGGAAGAAGACGTCGAGGGGTTTAGGGTTTTCTTTCGATCAATTTAACGTTAGATGGTTTTTAAAAGTTCAAAACTTAAAATCGTTAAAATAAAAAATGGACATCTTTGGACTCGGTCAAAGTTGACCGAGTCCGAAAATGGACCGATTTGAACCCGGGTATG
The DNA here is from genome assembly GCA_011799765.1 of Nymphaea thermarum. Classification (NCBI taxonomy): domain Eukaryota; kingdom Viridiplantae; phylum Streptophyta; class Magnoliopsida; order Nymphaeales; family Nymphaeaceae; genus Nymphaea; species Nymphaea thermarum. Next base: position 296,019 of record JAANDH010000291.1, on the reverse strand, counting down.
TTGACCGTACCTGGTACCGTGTTGACCGTGTTAATGGTGCACCCATAGGCGTACCGGTACCGTTCGGGTACTCCTCCTTAGGAGGAGTACCTGTGTGACATAGATGGATTGGCTTCTTCCATATTAGATCGGTGAAGCAATTCTTTAATATATTTGCATTGAGATAAAACTAAGCCTTTCGCTGTTGTACCAATTTTAATGCCGAGAAAGTAGTGAATGGATCCAAGATCTTTAATAGAAAATTTTGAAGCAAATGCCTTTATAAGATTGTGAATATGATCATTGGAGCTACCTGTGATAATGATATCGTCAACGTAAATAAGTACGGGTGTAGTTTTATTATTGTTATTAGCAATAAATAGAGAGGAATCTGCCTTGGAGTTATGAAAACCTGATTTTTTCAGATATATTCTCAATTTGTCATACCATGCTCTAGGAGCCTGTTTAAGACCATATAACGCTTTTTGTAGTTTGCATACATAATGTGGTATGTGTTTATCTTCAAATCCTGGAGGTTGTATCGTATAGGCATCCTCTTGTAGTGCTCCATGAAGAAAGATGTTGTTGACGTCAAGTTGTCGAATAGTCCATATGTTAAGCACATACCTTTGACTGCTCAAGAAGACATTCTCGGCCTATATGGAAACGACTACGCCCATGTCCTCGCTGGCTAAAGAAGTCCACTGAATTTTCAACTTGTTGAAAAGAATGACGATTCATATTTTGAAGTCGTTTCTCATGGTTTAACAAGAGATCATATATCTCAGCAAATGTAGGCAGATTCTTTGTGCAGTGAAAGGTATGTGCTTAACACTAATTTTGTTCTGATTTTCAGCATTTGATAAGGCAAGCATATCTTTTCTTTCTTTATCCTGTTCATCACTAATTTTGTCAGGTATATCACGAGAGATTTGTTCGTGATTTTCTTTTATCTTAACACAATATAGTTATAAATGACCTTGTTTGACAATCTTCCTAGCATGAAGAATATTCTTCTCTCTCTCTTTCCACACACACACACACACACACACACACATATATATATATATATGTATACACGCACACACACACATACTGTCTAGTGTCTACTGAGTTAGGACTTTAATGTTTGTCATGAACCATCTTGAAATATGAGATGAATATTCTACTCTTTGGTACCTATATGATAAACCTTTTTCATTACCTTCACCATCATACTTATCTCTTTCATCAAAACATTGTCCATTTCTACAGAATTAACTTCTTCATCGTATGCTACTCAATTTTCATCACCTTCCTCTCTTTCTCCATTTGATTGTCACCTTTTCCTTCTTAGAACGAGACCTTGACCTCTTGCATGTTTTGATGATCCAGTTACCATGTCAAGATTGGTGACTGAATCATCATCATTAAAATTCTACATTGACCGATGACTCATGATTTTAATTGACCTCCTTCAATGCAAGGTAGGTCAAGAAGAGAGAATTAGTTTTAAAATCATGGTATCTTGTTGTACTTATCTAGATCACCTCCTAGATAGTCATGAAAATTTGAGATATTCCATCATAAAAACCAGTACAGAGTCCATGTTTTATAGTTTCAAGTTCTTGGAGTGGATCCTCTATATTGCAATTTCGTAGTTTGATGTATGGTAACTGCAGGCTAGCTTTGAAATGTTACTGTTGGCATGTCATTTCACGTTTCAATGATCCCCACAATATAATTTAATGTTTTTTTATCAATGTAAACTGTAAAGAATGGAACATGCTCCATGGCAGGGGTGGCGGAGGTGGAGGCATTTCATGGCATCATTCAGGTGCTGGCCTGCATAAGCTTAACTCTGTTCAAGATTTTGTTGCATGTGCCAGATACCTGATTGGTGAAGGTTATGTTCACAAAGATAAACTTGGTGCCATTGGCTTCAGTGCTGGTGGTTTGCTTTTAGGTGCTGCTATTAATATGTTCCCAGACCTATTCTGTGCTGCTATATTAAAGGTAATATGTGGATCACCATTCTCACTTATTTTCCTACCATTTGATTGGCTTAAATTGGTTTTCCTGTTGAGTACCTGTACCTTTTGTTGGTTCCATTTTGTTAACCATATTAACCTTCTATACACTAGAGAATTTTGACGAGGAGTCATTTCTGGGCTTGGCATTCATCAACTTTCAGTTAATTGGTGGGGGTATCTTAGCAAACATGTCCTGGTTCAAGTTAGCAAGTTCATCAGCTATTGCTATAAGGGAAGTTTGAAGACATTATTAAATGAAAGAAAGCATCACTGATGGCACCTTGGAATTTGATATGTAGTTTAATGTTATCATAGACATGCACGTGGTGCATGCCATGGTAAAGTTATGTGCATATTATAATATGCCAAAATGTTAAGTATAACTGTATAGGTGCCTTTTGTTTTGGAGTGGTTTATTTGTGATCTGCATCTGTTTTCTTCATCTTTTACAGATAATAGTATTTGATTTTGAGAAAATGAAAGATCAACTTTGCTCAAATTTTGTGGAGATGGGGATGGTCGAAAAGCGGTCCATGAAATAAACGTTCTAAAATGCAATTTGATAGTTATATTCTTTTTGAGATCATAATCTAGAGTAATCAGTACCATCAGCAAGTGACGGTGTACAATTTCAAAAAAAGGCATGCTATCTTTATGTATGCACGCAAATTCACATTTGTTGGGTCTGGTTCACAAAACATGGTATGAAATGTGAGAAAATCAATGAGCTTTATTAGGCAACTCAATGCTTTCATCAGTGCTAGGTATAAACCCTGTTGTAGGTATTATTAGAATTATGGAATGGTAGAGCTGCACAGCAACCTATGAAATTGTAGGCATAACCTTTTTTTATTCCATTTGCTTGACTCAAAAGTTTGTTGAACAGCTACAGAACCTAAAAATATAATATGGCAGAGTAAGAGTGCTTCTGTAGTGATATTCTGTGTCTCCCTAAAAGCAAATGGCCGCAAATGCTTTGCTCTAAAGTTCCTGTGGTAAGAAAGCATTACTGCACCATGAATGTGCATCCAGGGCACGGACACACACACACACACAATCACTGAAAGTGTTCATATTAATTCTTTGGTGGATTTTTCAAAAGTGTTTTTTCTCAGGAAAGATCTTGCAAAAATCTCGAAAATTTAAATTTTGAAAAAAATGTGAAATTTACAAAAATTATAAATAAATGTTTAGTGGTCTTCTATATAACCAAAATCATTTGAAGCTTTTCAAAACATAAAACAGACTGAAGGGGAAACTTTATGCTTAAAATTTATATGAAAAAAGGTTAAAAAAACCTGCATAAATATCATGGTATTATGATGACAACATCATGATATATACCTTTGTGCTCTATTTTGCATTTCTTGCACTGTCTTCCAGATTTTTTGAGGAAATTATCAGTTGGTGATATTATTACTATGTCTGCAAATTGTCACCAAATTTGGTGTTATATTATCTGTTATTTACTTTGTTGTGTATGTTGGTGTGTTGAGAGAGCGAGAGTTCTTGTTTGTTGTGGGGGGGTGGTGGGGGGGAGGGGGAGAGAGAGAGAGAATGATCCTATGCTATGTCACAGGAATACTCCATTAGACTTTATGTCTGAAAACTTAATAGAAGCAACCTTATCTCCATATCTTGGGTCATATCCTTGGCAGGTAGATCCTATGTCATAATAAAATTTTCCTATTTATTCTACTAAATTCTGGCTTTTTGACATTATCTTGATCGTGGGAGATTCATGTCTCTTTTTCTGCAGGTTCCTTTCCTGGATGTGTGCAATACCTTGCTGGATCCAAGTTTGCCCCTTACCGTGTTAGACTATCAAGAATTTGGTGACCCAAGAATTCCCAAAGAATTTGAGACGATTCTTGAATGCTCTCCATATGAAAACATTAAGCGAGGAGTCTGTTATCCTTCAATGCTTATGACTGCTTCCTTTAGTGATCCGAGGCAATAACCTTCTCCTCATTGTCATCATGATCTCCTCCATCCTCCATTTTGCTCATGTTTTCCTTCATTGAGTTTTTCGAATATTTTCTTGTTTTTCTTCCAGGGTGGGAATTTGGCAGCCTACCAAGTGGGTTGCTAAAGTACGAGATCTGACTTGCAGCAGCTGTGCACGGGCAATCATTCTAAAAGCAAACATGGATGGAGGGCATTTTGGAGAGGGTGGGCGTTATAAACACTGCGAAGAAACAGCTCTGGAGTATGCCTTTCTGATAAAAGCAGTAGGGATGCTTGATAAATAAAATTTCCTCACAGAGACTCGTTGGAGTTCTTCGTTACAAAACTGGAAAACCAGGACATTCATCTGCTAAACTTGCAAAATTTATGCACATAAGTCTGAATAGTACTTCTCAAGAGTGGTAGCTGTATACATTACCAGGAGAAGCCTAAGTAACACGGGTACGGCTAGGAGGGTGGAGTACCGGTCCGGTACCGGTACGACACTGGTATGGGTACGGGTACGAGCTTGGGTACGGGATGGTGCGGCGTTGACTGTATCGGGTACGGTCAACGTACCGAAGGCCGTATCCGTCAATTTTTGGATACGGTCAACTTTGACTGAGTCTAAATCCGTTCGTGTGCATGGGTGTGTACGGCCGTACTCCCGTACCCAAGTTTTTTAAAAATGGTCTGTACTCGTACCAGCACCGGCACTCGTACCCATACCCGTACCTATGTGACATAGGGAGAAGCAGAATGATGCCTCTTTACAAGTGTCATTATACTTCAACAGTTCAACGTTATTTTTTGGTATTTGTAGTCTGTTCCTGTGCAATGTGGGATATATTTAAATGACTTCAACTTTCAACAAGTTGGGAGAGGATTATGTCTACTGCTTTGTACCTGTGGTCAAAGGTCTTAGACTGCTTTAAATTTAAGCATCGCAGACAAATTTGACATGCCGATATTGTTGGTCATAGATGCTGGTGAAGATACAGAGAGCACATGAAAGCCCATTAAGTTCTATCCAGTCCTATCCTTTTGCTCATCCACCTGAACATCAACAAAGCGTCCAGACTTTTGTTTGTGGATATGGAAAGTCCTGCCCAGTCCCTATCTAGATCTGATTATCAGTCCTTAAATGTATTTGTTATGTCTATAAAATGTATATTTCTGTTTAGTGCATTGTTAAGAAATTTTATGGAGAGCATCACCCTCAGTTGGAGCTGCAATGACGTCTCCTCATTTCCTTTATTGATTTGTTCTTGCAACAGGTTATTGTGGTGCACGAATTAAAATCTGACATATTATTGGAGCTAGGTTGGAAGTTGGAAGTAGTAAAGTTGTTTTCCTATGAATTGCCCAGCAAGATTCAAATTTGGTCTGAGTTTCTGTTCATCTCCAGGTCTTCCCCTCTGTCATTTTCCTTTCTCTTTTTAGATCCTCATCCGTCGTCTATATCTTTGTTTCATTTTCTAGATCTCAGTTGTTTTTCTTTTCCTTCGGTATATCTGTCTCTTTCCTGGAATCTGAGATCTGTTGTGCATTGTGATGCACAACAGATCTCAGTTGTGCAGCACAAAATTTACAAGGACATGTATGCAAATTGAAGAGAGCAATTTGTGGGTCGAAACAAGCCTCCTGTTGATGGTTTCATGGTTTCTCCAGGGGAAATTTAAGTACATGGTTTTTGCTACGTTCACTGTATCCCTCTTGTTTATTCTTTACTTTGTGTGTATATATATATAATGTAGATGATATAATTCTCACGTGGACCTGTGGGATCATATACATGAGGTGAAACATCTTTTAAGCCAAATATTGAAATATTTTCTCGAAGCTGAGGTAAATAGAAGTGAAGATGGCTTATTTGTCACGCAGTATAAGTCTGTATTAACCATGTTGAGCAAAATAAGAATGAAGCACTGCAGCGGTCGGCCATGCCATGCGTGTTAAATGAAAGCCAAAGTACTTCATATAAAGACTTGTTTGGTAGCCCAACGAAAAATGTTGTAGGAATGCTTTAGTACCTTATCTTTACCAAGCCAGACATTGTTTATGTTGTAAATCAAGAGTAATAATCTATACATAAGCCACGTTTAGGATACATGGATACAATAAAGAAAATTCCAAGGTACTTGAAATGTACCATCAGAAATGGACCTTGTGAAAAAAAAGACACCTAGAAGAGTTCTAGAAGTAATTATTCATATAGATCTGGACTTAGCAAGGTACCTAATGAGAGAACATTGGTCTTTGGATTTTGCATGCTTCTTAGATATAGTTTTGTGGCATGGATAGGGATGTCGATGAATCGGTTTTGAATAAGATATACTCTTAACCATGTATGTTTCTACATTCACATTTTTTATTTCAAACATGAATATAAAAAGTTATATCCAAATTCCATTTTACAATTTGAATCTAATTTTTACATTCATATCTGAAACTGAATTTTGAACAAAATCCCACCGATTTTCAAAATGTAAGAGCACTAAATGTATGATATTTATTTAAAACTAAGTTTTGATCTGAATCAGATTGGATGTTTATGTATATCTAAATCCAAAACTGATCAGATGTCATTTCTTAAATCCAAAATCTGATGTGATTCTTCATTGGATATTAAATTTTTCTCCAGATCAGATTTTTATGAAATGGTTATCTTTGATATCTGATCCAAACGGATACATTGAATCATTGACATTCCTAGTCATGGAGTCATAGAAAGCAGAAAAAAAAAACCTATGGCCAAGTCAAACACAGTGCTGGACTTGATAATTTTAACTAAATTGGGTCGAAATGTTTCAAAGAAGTGCATCTTCGGCATGGAATGCTTGAACTTCTTTTGCCACCTGCTCTCTAGCTGGGTGAACGATTTTTTTTTTTTCTTTTGGTGGGACGCTGGAAAATATTCTTGCATAAAATGTTTCCGCTTTGCCATACTTGCCAACCAGTGGATAGGTGAAAAATTTCCAGATAAAGAACTTGTGCTTTTGAAATGCTGACACAAGCATGATCTAGATGACGCAAGATCTGATTTGGATCCCAATTCTAGTGTGAGAACGACTACCCTTTGACAAGTAATCGTACTCATCTTGAGAAAACTGTGGAAGGCTTACGCCATCAGAAAGACCGCGAGGTTGGTGGAATCTGAGATGGGTTTCTGATTAATTTTTTAGATCTGTCTTTGACTATCAACGTCAATGGGCGGTTAAAGATATCATAATAGTATTTGGGATGTTCGGATAATCTTCGTCTTAGAGATAAATTAAATTCTTCTTTACATGTCATAACCGCTGCCTTCTATTGGATTTGACTTCCTAAAATGCTTTTGGATATGTAAGGATTTCCATCAGCACACTTTATGTCATATGTAGTGGAATAATAGTTGTAAAGGATGGCCATACAATTAGATCCCAAAGAATTGGAATTGGATAAATCAAGTATGTATAAATGGACAATGGCCCAATTTATTTTGTGTTTTAACTTTTGATAGGAAAGTTCATCCCTCACTGGTTCTTGTTGAATGACACGCTCAAAAAGATATATATGGAACTTATAAACCTTTTCAACTTGGGAGTATTTGGAGTCCAACTGGGTAATCCGGCACATCAGACTTAATTTGTTGGCGGCCGACTTGGTATGCGTAAACCAACTTTGAGTTACAAACATTTTCCAATAATTGATCTCTGAATTACTTTAACGTCATGCATAAATCATAACTATGTCTAATTCTTTTTGGGTCATTTTGATTTTGGATGACTTGAATCTCGCTGGTTTATTATGAAGTTCTTCTAAGTGTAATAAAAAGCCAGAAAATCATGAGATTTTCCATAATTTTGGCTATTTTCATCACAAATTTCCAAGTGAAAGAAAAGATTAATCTCATTGCTAGGCGAGAGTCGAAACCCCCCTCCTTCCCTTTGCTTCCAAGGTCATGAGCTGCATCGGTACTCAGTGATAAGATCTCCATGTGATCTAACTTGCACATAAAATCCACTCCCCTTTTGGTACTAGGGCATGGCCACCCACAAGAATGAAGCTTTACGCATCCGAAGCCGCCCGTTTGGGCTATGCCCCTTGGGGCCAGGCATCATAATTTTGTTCCCATGTTAACACAGTAAAAACTGCTACTTTCTACCTCCATATTTATTTCATAGCATCTTCTTTTAAGTACAGTTCAGAGGCTAACATCTCAAATGAAAACCCCAAGAGAAAGAAAAAAACGAAGTACTACCAAATTATTATCCCTAAGATTTTTTAGACAAGAAGACTGTGATTATGTCATCTAATAGAACATTTGGACAAGATTTTATAATGCTTGTGTATTAGGATGACATCAACACATATGAAGGTTTTCACTAATTTTTAACAGCTTGTCGATAATGCATCGACAGAGTTGCTTTTTAATTTAAATATACAAAGTTGTATTCTTTTATGATAAGGATGTGAATGGTTCACGCTAGCGTCACCTATGGACCCACTGGTTGGGATTGAAAGTGGAATTTGGATCTGGAACATTGTTGTTGTATTCCACAACAGCCTGAATCCAATTCATCACGTTATCGTGACGCTAAACCCTTTACATAGATTTAAACATCAACTGGTTTAAGCAGGCATCTCTTGAATTAAGCTACACCGGTTTCTAACAATGCCTTAGTATCAAACCGAGCAATAAATTCAATTAATTAGTATGAGATGTGTATGTGTATGCCTGTGTTTGTGTGTAAATGTGTGTGTATATATATATATATATATATATATATATATATATATATATATATATGGAAAAAGAGAGAGAGAAAACCTATAAAATGGAAATCTATATCAAAATTTTGGGGACAGGAAGTTCCAGTAACAATATCAAATGCAAAACATAAGAAAAAATATGAAACATACAATACAATATACATTAAAACAAAATAAGAGGGGTAGAGAGAGAGAGTGTGGAGATGGAATGACACAATCACCCAACCGCACACGAAGGACGACGTTGTAGCCAAATGTCAAAATATACATCCCTCTGCACAAGACAAGCTAAGACTCCAACGAAGAAAAGGTGCCCCTAAAGACCATGTTGTTACGCTCTTCCCAAATGCGCCACCCAGCTGAAATGAACCACCACCTCCAGACATGACCTCAAGAACTCGCCAGGCGGGGAGAATGACAAAAGATGAAAAAAAGACGAATAGAGGGTGGCTCTGGAAGGCTACTAACAAGAGAAAGCCAAGAAGAGGCAAGAACACTAAAGAAAAAAAGACAAGAGGTAAAGAGGTGGATCCGAGACTTAGTCGCGACGAGACATATGGGACACTAGTTAGCTAAATTGATGCCAAGGCGCCTTAAGTGGTTAAAAGTGTTGATGTGGCCAGCAAGAAGAAGCCAAACAAAAGCAGTGGCACAAAGAGAAGGGTCAAGGGACCAAAGGGATTGGGGTGAGAGTAACGCCATGAAAGAATCAAAAGAGGCCAGGTAGCAAGAAGAAAAAGTAAATTCACGGGAAGTGAAAGAGGCCAGGATGTAGATGCAAACGATGGGAGGTCAGCAAGGTGGAGGAAGAGAGAAAGGACAGAAAGCAGGTCGCACCAAAAGTGGGAGAGAGAGGTGTGAGAGATGTAGGTACTCCAAACACTAGGGGAAGACATGTCAAATTTGAAGCAAATGAACAAGGTGATGGGATTGTTCAACTGCAAGACGCCATTACCATGAACACAGAGAAGACTCACAAGCCCGACTAAGGTTGGTAATCTCACCCCCAAGAAGACGCGAAAGGGCAACCACATCCCAATGTGCAAGGCGATCTGAAGGCCGATCACCATTCCAGATAAATTTACGAATAATCTTGTCAAACCTTTTCAGAACAACCACAAGAGGTCGAAAGACCGTCAAAGCATGGAGGGAGACAGACGCAAAACAGTGTTTAAGAGTAATATGACGCGAGAGAAAAAGCAGTTTTTCCTGCCAACACTGGAGGCGATCAACAAGCTTCTGCTCCACTCCATTTCAAAAGGAGGGTGCAGGAGGGAAGCAGCACCAAACAAAAGAAAATAGTCAGTATGTTGAAGGGAGGAGAGAGCCTGTAAGTGGGGAAGTGAGAGCGGAGTGAGGCAGCCGACAACCACAGCGTGACGAAATAAAGCTGAAAAGCACTCAACAACTAAGTTGAAGAGCAACGGCGATAACAGACAACCCTGACGGAGGCCACGACCTAGGCAAAAAAAATCGCCACACAACCCATTGAAGGAGACCGCTAGCTGAACCTCAGTGACAAGCGAAATGATCCACTGCCTAAACGACAGGCCAAAAGCAAGATATGTGAAGAGGTCAGAAAGAAACTCTCAACTAACTGAATCAAAAGTCTTAGAGATGTCCAACTTAAGGATGAAAGAAGAAAGGCGCAGACAATATAGGGAATGAACAACCTCATTGGTGAGGACCACAACATCATGCAAACATCGACCCTTGATTAAAGCAACCTGAAAGGGGTTAATGATAGACGGCATAACAGGCGGAAGTCGTAAGGAAAGCAACTTAGCAATAATCATGTAAGAAGTGCCTAAAATTGTGATCGGGCGAAAGTGAGTGACGTCCGTATGGTTAGAACGCTTAGGTACCAAGACACATGTGGCTTGATTAAATTCCTTAAGAAAGACGGAGTTGGAGGCAAATTCATCACAAAACTCAAACACATCAGCGCTATAAGCCTCTCAAAAGGTGCGAAAAATTCAATAGAAAAACCATCAATACCGGGCGCCTTACCAAAGCCAAAGGCCCAGACAGTGTTCTTGATCTCTTGGTGTAGGAAAGGCCACTCAAGAGAGATCGCACAAGAGACGGAGAGGGATGAGAGGTGAAACCCCGGCAACGGGGCACATAAGCGAAGGAGCTTAAAGTAGAAATCTCGAAAATGAGCAGTCAAAGCCGGGAGAATGTCATCACCAAGAAAAACCCTATGTCTGATAAACATGGACTGGAGCAATGTCTAACGGCGCCTTTGAGAGGCAGCCAAGTGAAAGAATCTAGAGATTTGGTCTCCATGTGAAAGCCAATCCAACCTAGAACGCTGTTGCCAATGGATAAATTCCCTAATCCGCCACTCCTGAGCAAGACATTGGAGACAAAAGAGACGGGAAGACTGATCCGCAAAAATATTGTCAAAAGAGTGGATGAACAAGATCTCCTCATCCCAAACATTCACCTCAGAGAATTTGCCGTTACAGAAAATGCGTTTCTAGGCGAGGACCTCTCTCCTGATGGAATGCAACTTCCGCGAGAACCTGAAAGCAGCCCACCTACCATAAACGATGCGAGCTCACCATTTGAGGACGACAGCTACAAATGAATCATCATAGAGCCACCAAAGAGGATCAGCGGGGCATGATCAAACAAGTGTCTCGGTCCTAGAATCGAAGAGGACGAAGGAAAAACAAAGAACAGCTCAGGCGAGAGGAAAACACGAAACCTACGAAAAATGGAAAGATTCCTATTGTTAGACCAAGTAAACTTACCATTACTCAGAGGCACGTCAGGGAGACCAAACTCTTCAACGAACAAATGAAAAGTGGACACAGATGGACCAGAAGTGATAGGGGAGAAAGAGTCAGCAGGGCTAAGCAAGCAGTTAAAGTCCCCTGCCAAAAGCCAAGGCGAAGAAGTCAGCTGACGAGCATGATGCAGTATAGCCCACAGATGGCCACGCAAAGCCCCAATGCAAGAGTTATAAACAGCAGTAATTAAGACCGGGCCATTGGGCCAGATACCATTGAGAGAAACTGAGATCGAGTATCTCCCAACATGCACCACAAGCCATGTAAGAGGCAGATACCAAGCAAGAAGGATGCCGCCAGCGGCCCCATTAGCCGGTACAAAGCCAAAGGATGGCTGACACATCAGAGTACGAACATAAGCATACAGTTTGGTCTCAACCACGATCAGCACTGAAGGTCTATGTTGTCAGACCCAAGAAAAGAGATATGTATGCCGATAACAGGCACTCAGGCCCCGCACATTCCAACACGCAACCCTCATGGGGAAACCACGCGCAGCGACGTACGTCTGGACGTCCTAGCAGCACCGGGAGGGAGGATGGAGGCTGCGGAAGCACCAATCCTATGCAATTCCCGCCACAACCTGGCTAGGATGGAGTGGGAGGCCGGCGCAACAGCGGCAACAAAAGAAGCACGCAGGATATCAAGTTGCTCCTACGGAAGAGAGACCTTAAGAGCGGCAAGTGCATCCGGAAGGGAGATGCCTATCTCAACATCTAACAAGGGAGGGACATGAGGCAACCTATCGGGCAGGAAGGGACAAACCGCAACTCTAGTGGTGGGGCTAGGCAACCGAGCAGGAGAGAGAGGAGAGGGCGAGGGGGTAGTGGTGGACACAGAATCAGGACGTAGGGTAGGCGAAAAAGTGTCGATACAAGGGAAGTGGGTGGGGGCAGGGCTAATAGGGCCGTGACTGAGCCCAGAGAGCAGTACTTGCATGGAAGGCAAGTCGGTGGTAAAACTACAGCCAAAAGAAACAGAAGAAAAACAAAGCAGATGCACAAAGGAAGAAGTTCTAGGTGGTAGAGGGGTAACAATGGTAAAGATCAAGGAACAACAACGGTAAGAGAAGGGCTGACTGGGGGTAACGACATGGTAGAGGTCAAGGCACCAGAGGCCGCAGTAAAAAAAGAGCGAGCAACAACAGCGACCTCAAGGGGGACGATCCCCTGCAGACGGGTGGGCAGCCAACTGTGACGGTGCATAGGACTCAGCGTCATCAAGATCAGCATGAGCAGCAAGCAGCACCGGGTCAGGGCATCTCGATATAGACGCGCGCGAACCCCCAGCTCGCAAAGAAGTAAAAGGAAGGAACAAGTAAGGTACCTCGAGGGAGTGCGGCAGAGAGCAGGCAATACTCCATGGAGAAGACGAGGCTGGCTTCAGCGGTGATGGAAGCAAGGGCGAGAGTTGCGACGGCGGGAGCTCGGCAAACGAAGAACACTCGTGCGACAGACCACCTGGGCTGAAGATCTGCGGGACCTCTATCGAGAAAGACGGACCCCGTGTGCCAGGAAAAACAGGCCCAGGTCAAGGAAGTTTAATAGAGCCAAAGAAAATAGTGCTAGTATCCGAAGAAGGCGACCGATGAGCAGCTGGCAGAGGAACCTGGACCCAAAAGGAGGAAGCAACCGCGGCAAAGCCATGACGCCGACCAAAAAGTCCCGGATCATTCTGACAAGCAGGATAACGACAGTGAGAACACGTGCCGGCCCCATAGCCGTTCAAGGTAGCACACCTCTGGCACCACCACTGACCCCATCTGACTCGGATAGAAGCTACAAACCGAAAAAGGTGACGAAGCCTGGACGGGAAGTGGGGACACACCAAGGTGAGAGGGCAGGCCCACCAACGGAGACCACTTTTGGGAGCCTAGGCCACAATGAACAATCACCCATCTGCAAAAGAAGAAACCTACAGCACGCAGGTGGGAGGAATGCCTGGAGCAGGACGCGAGCGTTTTGCAGCTGAAGCGTGCCGGCAAAGACACAACTGAAGATGGTAGATTGCCAATTGAAAGACAATGCCAAACCCTGATGGACCCCCTCAGGCGAGCAAAGGAAACTGACCGCAGCACGACAAAACAACTGATTAAGAGGGAGGGGGTTACCCGGCTTGATACGACAAAGACTGGTACCACCAACCCAAACCCCCTTCGGTGGTCGCAAAGGCAAAGGAGGAGGGAGGGTGGCCATGACACCCACCCTGTGCAAGAGCAAAGTGGTCGGTCCAAAGCAATGAAGCCAATCACACGTGTGTGCCCACCCACTGCCAAGGCAGTTGCGTCCGGATCTGCTCAAAGCCTAAGCTAAGCACCGCCCCGCAGGCTGGTGAGACACAACTTAGCACAACGTGAGAGCAAGGCACCAAAAGAGGACTGGTCAGTGGACGGGTAAACAGGCGGGCGAGAGAGATGGGGTGGGTGGGAAGTGAGCGGACGAGCGGGCAGGCTGGCGAGGCAGACGGACAGGCGAGAGATGGGCAGAGGGAGCAGATGGAGAGAGAGGGGGAATGAGAAGGGAGAGAGAGAGAAGAAAGAGAACCGCACACAGAGACGGGCGGTGGGAGCAGGCGGTCGGCGAGGCAGAGATGGGCAGTGGGAGAGGAGGACGGTGGGAGCAGACGGGCGGCGAGGCACACGGACGGGCGGGCGGAGAGGCAACGTGCGGGAGAGGGACCACCGAGCGAGAGAGAGAGAGCGAGAGAGAGAGAGAGAGAGAGAGAGAGAGAGTGTGCTGAATATGATGCCCGCTAGATTGATACTCAATATGTTCATCAATAACTTTTATTCTATAAAGATGAGTCCACCCGTGAACTCACTTTGTGGTGCTATATGGTGAGTACCAATCTATTGGGCAACCGTTCTGAATCCATTTTCTGGCTTGGTTTGGATTTTCTAGAGATTTAAATCATTGATATTCGGTAGATCCACCTCTTTCTTTCTTGTCAAAGAAATTAGGAAATTCATCGTCGTTTGGGTGTACCGGGCTTGATAATTGTCAATAAAGTGCACGTTTACCACACTGAGTTCCAGGCTTCCAGCTGCCCTTTGGTATGAGCTTGGTTCTCCCTTTCCAAAATGCGTGAGTTTGATGAGAAAAAAAATTGTGGTCTTGGCTTAGACAATGAGTGAAATTCAAATGAGGTCTAATGCACCATCTACAAAACAAGACAGAGTACTAAGAAATGCATGGAAGCATGTTCCACAAATCCAACAGAATAATAAAAGAATGTTCTATATGGTTACTATTGGGGTTGTTTGGCGATAGTTACATTTTGTTAGTGTTCTATGAATCTATCATAAAGGTTGAAGTTGATACATGTTGTAGTATAACACAATGTTTCATGAATCTGCCCTAATCCTTTAAAGAGATTCGTACAAGTACAATATCAAATTGTTCCCATTGCCAAACCACTCCGAATACTATGGCACAGAGTATGCTCCAGGGCATCTGTTTCATTTCATGCAAACATGGCCCCTATTAGGCCGATGAACAAGTTTCCCTATTCCTGCCATTCCATATACAGGATATCAAGCATCCTCTTTGGGGACTTGAGCCATACTGCCGCGTTTGGGCTCTAGGGTCCCCAAGAACAACAGTGATTTTGACTATAGATGAAGGGGGTAGCTTGCATAGGTTCCTTTCTAAGTAGATGAGGGACCAATATCATGTGATTTATGGGAATCATTAGGTAAGGACTAGATGTTTCAATGTAAAAGTAGGACAACATGATCTGCAGATGTTCAATGCAGGGGCATAGGTAGGTGGGTTTCTGTGGGTATATGCCCCATGGAACCCACTCTTTGAAACTTTAATTCAATTTGAAATTTGGGTCCAGTTATATGGGATAGACTTGGGATCCATGTCACTACCCCATGGTTAACCATATATTTAATGCCTCATGAAAAAAAAATAAAAATCTAGCTTCGCCCTTGGTTCAATGAGTCAGGTTGCATTTATATTTCATATTCTCAAATCATCCAAATTTCTTCAACAGTGTCACACCAACCCCCTCAAACAAGCACCTTCTTTCTCTCGTGATATGTTGGAGATAGTTAGGCAAGTTTCTTGGAAAGACGAGCTATTCTCCAATGGTAAGTGGTGCTATAGTTTTATTATACTTAAGGTCTGCAAATATTATAAGTGTCTCATGAATTTATCTTAAAAATTAAGGTATGTTCATAAAACACTAGAACTAATGTTTCATGAATCAGTCTAATTTTTGGGATACATTCATGAAACGCTCACAAAGTGTTTCTGCTATCAAACTATCCCTTAAATAAACAATAGTATTGTGTGGATGGACATGACCTTGATTGATCATTGTCTAACAATGCAAAACATAATTTTCAGTAGTGCTGTCCCATGCTAACATGGTGTATCGGTGGATATTGCATCGTATCAGTTTTATAAAGCTACTTTTGCATCAATTATTTTAACATTAACTATGTGATTTTAAATATTAAGAACCATAATTTTCTGATGTGTGGCCGATGCAGCAACATTGACAACACTGGAATTTACGAATATCGTAAGCAAGTAGAAAAGATGCCTCAAGTTGGTAACATATGTGTTTTGATAGCTTCGGAGTTAAAATGGAAAACTAAACTAAATCTATATATGTTGTATGGGGAACACTAAAAATAATATATAAGAAACTTGTTTTGTATGGTTAGAAGTTTGTCACCAAATAATATATAAGAAAGCAAGTTTAGGGTTGCAGAGGGTTTTTCTTTTCTGCATTTTTTTATTACAAGCTTCCTGCAGCCATGTTGAGCTTCCGTCTTGGTGTTGAACTGCCTTCCTTATTGAAGTGGGAATTCGGCCTCCCCTCACCCTTTTCTCCTTTATGTGTCTGTTTATATGTATGCATGTAAAGTCGATCCTGCCCAAAAGTCTCTTTCTGAAGGAAGGAAGAAGCCAACCACACGGCGCGCATCAAAGTTAAGAAGCAAAACACTGAAACAGAGACAGACTCCAGGAGAAATGCCTGTCATTGCAGCCTTGGTTTTTCTTCTCTCCTCTCTGTTCCTCCCTTGCAGTCCTCAAGAAACTCTTTCCCATGCTCCTCCCTTCCCAGGTTCTCTCTCTCTCTCTCTCTCTCTCTCTCTCTCTCTCTCTCTCTCTCTGTAGATCTCTGACGACCTTCTTTTCCATCTCTGCAGTTGGACAGTTGAAGGTCTCAAGTTACAATCTTGCTAGGAAGTTGAGGTTGGGGGACAAGAGCGTGGTATGTGGTACCCTTTCCACTAGATTACTGTTCTTATGGGGAGTAACGAGGAAGGCAAAAGCTGAGTCCTGTTTTTCATTTTTGTTATTGATCACTTCTAGTTGGCCAACAAATGGAAAACCGGGTACTCTTTTGTCTTCGTTCTCTGTTTGTTCTTCTAATTTAGCCGCCAAACGTAATGAATGCAGGGACGGGAATGTGGTGCTGCAGATTGGCAATGTCCCAGTAGATCAGAAGCTGCAGGTTCTGCCTATCAGCAGCTAACCAGAACAGCAGAGGCTACAGCAGTACCAATTGCAGGGAATGATCAGAACGAGGAGAAAGGTGGAGAGTTTTTTAGCATGGATTATAATTCTCCTACCACACATTTGCCCATCAACAATTAGTGTCTCTCTCTCTCTCTCGACCGTGCAGTTTCTCTTCTTTTGTAAGAATACACAGTTTGGGATACAAGGAAGATGTTTATGCTTATAATTACTGGGATGCAGTTTCTTTTCTCTTTGTAATAAATGCACAGTTTGGGATATACAGAAGGTATTTATGCCTATAAATGGGATGTAGTTTTTCTCTTTTTGTAATACAGTTTGGGGTATACAGAAGAAGATGTTCATGCATTTAACAGGGAGAAATCCTTCCATTAAGGAAAATAACTTTGTAGGCTTTTAATGGAAAAAACAAGTTTCATTAAGGGTTTTATGTTGAAGGATTTGTCCTTTTTTCTCTTTGATCAAGATGCATGTTGAAGGTAAACATGTTGGCATCAGTTTTAATACAAACAATAAGTGGTCTTGACAATATGACAATTCTTAAGTTGTGTGATAAAAACATTACCATTTAATGGCCACTTTAGATTCCATATACAAGCAGACGCCATTGTTTTATTTGTTTTTTCCTTTTATTTTTGAGGGTCTTTACAAATATGTTTCATAAATACATGCGCCGGGCTTAAAGCACCATACCTAAGCTAGTGCCCAGGGAAGGAACTAGTTCTTTTCACCGTCACAAGACTCACAACCATCATCTTTTGTTGAGTTTGGTCCTTTGGTGCTGAACTATTCCAACCAAACATGCTTAGGTACTGAAAATGAAAGCTGCGAGAAGAAGGGAGAGTGCTTTATTTAACCAAACCCGAATGCTTGGTACCAATGATGTTACAGGTCTTGACCAGACTGTTATTTGGATCAATCCAGATCTACTTGGAGTAGTATGTAGTCAGTATGAGATATTATTTGCTTGGGCATTTGCCTGATC
Source organism: Nymphaea thermarum (assembly GCA_011799765.1). Classification (NCBI taxonomy): domain Eukaryota; kingdom Viridiplantae; phylum Streptophyta; class Magnoliopsida; order Nymphaeales; family Nymphaeaceae; genus Nymphaea; species Nymphaea thermarum. The sequence continues at coordinate 278,045 of JAANDH010000291.1, read as the reverse complement.
CGACAGACCGCCGACTGCCCACATTAGTTTGTTTGTTGTGAAAGCAAGTTTTCATGTTGCTTGCCCTAATTTAGAGCACTCCTAGTCCTGACATAATTGGACCAAATTTTGAATGGATCGGTTTTTGAAATCCGACTTCATGATACCGATGTTGTTTAGATCACGATTTAAAGTCTGGTGGGGGAGCAATACAATCTATGAAATGTGAATCCAATTAGCTGGGCTATGTTAGAATGGTACTTCATAATCAATTGGGATTCAGATCTTCTCAGATATCGAATCCAGTTTCAAGTAGGAATGCAAGTGGATCAGATCAGCAGGGGACCTTCTGCAACTGTTGGCAGTTGTGGATCAGATTCCCCAAGATCACAAGTGAACTGAATCTGACCCGTTTAACATGGGCGAGGGAGCTCAATCTAAAGCAGTAAAACAGGCAGAGGAAAAAGTCAAGTGGGCAGATCATCAAACCTGATCCGAACCTGTTTGGTTCATAGGATTTTACTAGGGAAATTGTTGAATTCATGGGAAAGTTACCATTGTTTCACGCGTGAAGGAAACAGGTCTAAAATGAAAGAAACCAAAGAAAGGAAAACAAAAATGTTTGAGACAGCTAGGGCTGGTAAAGTCGCGAAACTAATCTGACTTGGTATGTTCAAGCTTGGCTCATCTTCAACACCAACACCCCCCCCCCCCCCCCCCCCCCCCCCCCCCCCCTCGCTCGACTATAAACTTGCAAAAATAGGAGCCATTTCACAAGAAAAACTTCAAATTGTTGCTTAAATCTACTGCAAAGATTAGAATAGATTCACGAAACACTATGTTAAAATATAAATTAGTCTCATTGCCAGACGTTCCCAAAAGTTAGACGAGTTAGCCCGCTTTACTCACATCGAAGTAATTTGTGAAAAAGTCTAAAAATGGTAGAGCACCATGAATTGGAAACTTGATTCCATTCAAAATATCCTATTCAAACGCGGGGGACTGTTTGGATTATCACGTTTCCTATTCAAACGCGGCGAAAAGTAGCGGGACAAACGCGATTTTGTTGCATAAATTTTCACCTGATCACCTTATAGGCATCTGAATCCGGGTCCGATCGATATTAGATCTGAACCTGAATTGCGAACTAACCCGAGTCGGATAACGAATTCAGAATTTCCGAATCGGGAGACACGGGGGTCGAGGAAACGGTCGCTGGTCAAAGTAGAAGGCATCGGCCTTCCCCACCATGAGCCAAATAAAAGACTAAATTACCCATCACACGTCTGTGCTGGGAGTGGAGCACGGAGACGGAAATTGAAGAGAAAAAAAAATTGACTACGAGGGTTTCTAGTAATTGGTCGGGCATCACGTGCCCTGTCACGTGATTGAGGACCGCGGATGCGAAGGCTCGAACATCGGAAACGGAACGTCAGAGCGACTGTCAACCAACGGCCGACAAAAATATTCTTTAAAAGTGGGAAAAAGAAAAAGGAATTTTTGCTAATACGAGTATGGGAGGTGGGGGGCTTCTAGATTGCGCTCCGTCGGTAATTTTTAGTTATTATTTCTTAAATTTAAACTTTAATATCTCTAAATTTATACAAGTTTTGTGAGTGGGCACACTTCAAGTTGTTGATTTTTAAAATCTAAAAAAAAATCGATAAATTATCTTAAACAGGCGTAGTGGGTTGACTTGACTGCCTTGAGACACTCGGAGTTGGAACTCTCCAAGATCGAGAACATCGTCCACAAAGTTTTATACAAACTAAGTTTAACATCTTGTCGCATCTTATGATTTAGTCAATTTAGGACAGCCATGTTTAACCTTTACATATATTTATAAGGTTTTCTTTTTTTTTTCTTTCATTTTTTAAAAAATGTCTTGTTGACCTTAAAAAAAGGCCCGTTGACAAGATTTAGTCGTAAGGCAGAGCTTGCAGCCGCATAGGCAGGGACTTCTAAAGCACACTTAGAGGGCCGTAGCGGAGCCCTCCACGTTTTTGTCTGCTTTATTTCAAGTTTGTTTGTGCATGTACTGGCTTTGGCTTCCGTTTTCCTTTCCATAAAATTAAAATTATGGGCATTCTATACCCACCCACCAGAAAGAAACTCAACTACTTATCTCCTCTAATGTGTTCGCAAAGGCATGCAGCAGGACTCTACAACGAAGCACTTTCCAGTGACATTCAGTTAGAAAACCGTTTTGTATAATGCTGATAAGAAAGAAACCTTTTTTTTTTCACTTCAGTAGTTTATGGAGCCGGAGGTATTTGGATGATAGCTTAAACAGCAAGGTTTTGCCTTCAAAGCATCATTTAAGTTGAATTTGGATTACATCAAAGCTTTGCTTTGCTGAAACATTGTCTGCTTTCACCTTAGTAGCTTAAGTGGGCATTTGGACGATAGCTCAAAACGTGGTCTTCTTGCCTTCAAAACATCATTTGTTTTTGTCAAAACCCTGTTTTAACGAAACCTGGTTTTCATAATGGACCTGAAACCCTACCTCTCCCAAGTTTTTGAGGTAAAACCAACTTTGCCCCTTCCAAACAAGATTTCGAAAACTGAATTTTTAATCAAGTTTTCACAAAATTTATTTTTACAAAACCAAGTTTGTTGAGGGTATCATCCAAGCACCCAACAAGATTTGTAAAAACCAGCATTCTTAACAATTTTGACATGCTTAAATGAGTCTATTCCCTCATCAGAAGTGCAATTAAGGAGAATAAGACTCTTATCGACAATTAGATTGGGGTTGACCAAATTCTTCCTTTCTATGTTTATAATTAGGTATAGCTTATCAGGAAATAGTAAGAAAATAAAATCACATTAATCTTGAGCTGTCGAATTCTAGTGAAGAACAATATGATGCATAACAAATCCTTCTATTTCTTGCGACGAATTTTCGAGAACAATCTTAATTTCGAGGGATTAGATCCAAAGTTAAGTTCAAATTCATGATTTTTAAAAACTATAAAATGGGGAGCCATGAATTTAAGATCCTCATTATCCCCCGTCTATCAGCCCACATTTGTTTACCGCACAGCTGGGATCATCCACAAGGCCATGTTTCCTTCATCCTCCTGTCGCTGCAGATTTTCATCTCCATGGATTTGAGGTCCGGTCAATAGTTTTTAACAAGTTAGCTGTTGAAATCTACTATTTTGTTTAAACAGTGGATTTCGTGCACAGTGGATTTGAGATTGATCCATCAATCAAGGGGAAACAAACCTAGCCTAAATATCTACTCAAAAGAAAAGCGGCTTAACTTGAGAATTATAGATTAAACATGCAATGATTCTAAATTCATGTAGTTTACTTAGGGAAAACTGCCCTTTATTTAAAATCCCCAAGGCTACACCCTTATGTTATGCTTCTAAGGTTGTGGCTTATTTCGGGGTCTAAGTGCACCTATAATACGCCCTTCAACTGGAGTATTTCACTTCACCATTGTTTGTAGCTCAAAGGAGAAATACACCGGAGCATGAAAGCGACCATAGGGATCGAAACCTTGCCGCCTAGTTGTGCTACGCTCCTTGATGTTATAAATTCACATAATTGTTCTTGTATACTTCAAAAAAAAATTCTCAATTTTTTTTAAAATAAAAAATATAAAGTCTTGGAATTTAAGATCTCAATATCTTATATCACCTTAGATCTAAGATCCAAGGTGATCAAACGGCCCTAATATTTTTGCTCCTCAAAATTGAAGCAATAGGTGAGCCCCGACCACCAATTTCAATTGCGACAAACACTACGGAAAAACTCCAAATGTGTAAGCTGCATGTTGTTAAGACCTGATCTGGGATCATCACCATCTTTCACAAAGTTGCTCTTACAACTTTCTCGCCCAAAATTGATAAAACTGGTTAAAGCTTGCAGCAGCTTTCATCTTGGCTCAATTTCAGGTGAGCAGAGGAATAATCTACCTGCTTGGATAAGAACCATAGCTCTCCCCTTTCTCCTTGCCCTCAGGGTTCAAGGCTGGGTCAGTACGTTGTATAAGCACTACCTATACAAGTTATAACAATGCTCCTACTTCATATTGCACAAAGGTATTACGTACCAGACTGGCAACACGTTCTACACATACCACTAGCCCAACCTAGTGGCGAGGCTAAATATGGGCTCGTTGCCCACACCAGCCCCCTAATGTTTCTTTATTTTCACCCTAAAATTGTCGAACATTTGTTTTGTTCTACATGTGAGTGTTTTTGGTTATGAAAATCTGTAAATGAGTGCCCCTGCATAAAATGTTTTAGCCCTGCCATTGGCCCAACCAGTTATATTATACCTCTCAAGGCCATCTTGGCTGAATTCACATTCCAAATATTTCACTGGTGTTCTCTAAGGGGCCGTTTGGCAACAGAGATTTTTTTTTTAAAAAAAAAAAGAACTATTACTATTTCATGAACCTACCTTAAAAATTAAGGCAGATCTATAAAACACTTTTACAGAATGTTCCTTGCATTTGCCCTCATTTTTAAGGCAGATTTAACAAATTTGTTATTATTGCCAAACGAGCCCTAAAGCGACCCTAAGCATGGTCTAATTTTTGAGCTGCATGTAGAGGAGCTCATAATGAGAAAGTTCAAAACTCACACCACTACAAGCACCTCACAAAAAACGAAGATAATAGACATTGAGGGTATCTGGTAATGATAGAAGAGATGCTTTGAAATTGAGGGCATTTGGTAATGATAGAATAGATGATATCGATGAAACTGATATTCAATTCGATATAATCTGCTAATTGATCCATCTCACAGACCCTACTACACCGTTACTAGTAAGAATGGACTGATAGGATTAAGATTATACCCAATATTTTAACTATGTCTTTCCTCCTTCCTGTTATCACAAAAGAGACCATAAACCAATAAGATCGTGACTTCAAAGATCAAAGGTTAAAGGTAAACCTCGTGAAGTGCACCAGCTTGGAGAAGATTTTGACCATACCTTGAACTTTTATTTTTAATTATTTATAAGTTGGGCTAAAGTTGAGCTCTATACAATTATATTCGGATAAATCAACTGGATTTCTTGCCCAATCTGACTGCATAAAATACGCACTCCATAGAAACCTCCACGGGTTTATTTAATAGCAACACCAACTGGGCAGCAAAAATCTTCAGACACGCGTACGCACATAATATGTAAACAAAAAAATTTTAAATTGTCCATCCAGTACGTTGAGACTTTGGTCCAAGTATTCCGTTATGAACTTACCATAGACTAAATGTCCAATACCGATTGCTGAAAACACTCAAAGCATTTGAGAGAGCGCTGTTGGATCAACAAAGATTATAAATGCCATACTTTACTCTGAATGTCAAGCGCGGAGAGAGAGAGATCAAAATGATGAAGCTGCCCATTAACCGGGGATAGTGGCCAGTGGGATAAAATGAGTAGATCATAAGTCTAACAAACTGGAAATGCAATTTATCTCAAGCATAACAAGAACAACCACGACAATTATTTCCACAGAAAAAATCCAGGATAGGGGACAGTGGGATAAAAGGAGCATATTATAAGTTTAACAATCTGGTAACTTATCTCAAGGATAACAATAACAACCGACAATTACTTCCACAGCAAAAATCCAGGATTTAAAATATGTTTGGGGAGAAAAAGTAGCCACTGGCCTTGCTAATAGATGTCAAATTGATTTTCCTACACCTCACGACTGTTAAATCAACTGATAGATCGGAAATACTAAAGCCTCTTATCAACCAGAATTACATGAACAAGTTAGGCCTCGAGGCCTTGAAGGTGGTCTTCAGCTTTCTGGTCGGGGGCCTCAACTTCTTATAGATCAAAGGAAACTTGATTTTGGAGTCATGAAACTGCTTGGTATTCTCCCTCTTGCACAGCTTAGCAGGCACTACAGCAGTTTTGATTATTTGAATGCATGAAAACCTTACACGATGTCGAGAAGCCATCTCATCGTACATCTGTTCAACAGCACCATTAAGAGTGGTGTCTCGGTATTCCTTATACATGTTGTGATACCCAGTCCTGCTCTGGTAACGGAGCCAAATCCCATAATTCTTAATCTTGGTAGGTCTTTTCTCAAAGATCTGCAGTTCAAAGTATAGTGGCAATCAAAACAAAATGTTACAGATAACAATTGAAAATTAAAGTTATGCATTTTAAAGCCAAGCATCACCAGGAAGCTTCGCTTTGGAAGATACCAATGTAACAGTAGCTTTAAACACAGAGGAGGGACAAAACAGTATGCCAAATCTGGGAACCAAGCTCCACCATCAAGTCATGTGGAAGCTGGTAACACGACCACTGTGTTGTCACTCAATAATCCGTACCATCCTTATTAATGATGCCTCTTTTATTTTTATACATAAAACAACGTTCCAAATTCCAAATCTACTACTGATAATTTTAGAGACATACTTCACAGCAACCAACTTTTTACTTCTTGGAACCATTGCCAGTTGCCAAAAATATTGTTCTAGAAAAAAAATATCAGCAAGGTTTTTTTTAGTATTTTTTTGGCAAAATTGCTTTTGTCAAGAAATTTTCAGAAAAAATCTCGAACAAAATTTAAAAAAAAAATAAAAAACTTAAAAGTTAAAAAATATAAAATAAATGAGAAACCAATAAAAAGTGAAAAATCATTAAACATTTGAGAAAAATTACAAGATATTCATTTTTTCTGAGATTTTACCGGTATTTTCATTTTACTTGTTTTTCTCATAAATATCACAAGATTTTCAAAAATCTCATGATGTCTGTGACAATGGTTGGAACACATTTTTTCAGGTTAAATTTGCATGTCTGGTGACATCAAATAATCATCTGGTGAGAACCATCCCTCCATCTGAATTTTGCAGGAATATGTTCTTCAATCACACAGGCTTGGACAGTTTCTTTTGTAAAATCCCTTGTTCTTATCTTTAACCATAAGCCTAGCAGCCCCAACTATTTATGGGTGGAATCAGTGCCACAAACTTTAATACACGATTCTCATGGCAGTTTTTCAGCTTGACTTGCAATAGCAGTAGAACAGCTAAGACATGGAACTAGAGACTTCTACAGATAAATATTGAAATGCACCTCGGACCATTCACATGCATAATGTCAGTAAACATAAGTACATCATTGTACAAAAGATGTCCGCTAAGACTAAGAGATTGGATTGTAAATCTCCTCCATATGGCTCTGGAGAGCATTCTTGTCATATCTCCCCCAGAGTAGCCTACAGAGATGGGAATCTAACAGGCTACTGCATGGGCTTGAGGAGAATAAAATCGAAAAAAGGACCAACACGTTGGTCTGCAATTGATCAGAACACAGTTGTGGGTATAGGTAATAACATGTTTGTAATCTGAGGTCTGTCGGACTTGACTTTTCATTCAAAAGTTTTGGCACATGTGCTTGGGCTAACAGGTCATAAGTCAGTAAAGCCTGCAGAAGTTTCAGGCTCCGTAATTAAACAAAAGCACCTTACCTTTCACCACATGGGCCAAATACACATAAGCTTTTAAGACAGAGTCCAAACTCCAAATATAAATACATACCAGCCTTAGTAATGATGCCTCTTTTGTTTTTATACATAGAACAACGTTCCAAATTCCAAATCTACTGATAAGTTTAGAGAAATACTTCACGGGAACCAAGTTTTTACTTCTTGGAACCATTGTCAGTTACCACAAATATTGTTTTAGAAAAAAATATCAGCAAGATTTTTTTTTTTTTAGTATTTTTTGCCAAGGTTGCTTTTCTCAAGAACATTTCAGAAAAAATCTTGAAAAAAAATTTTAAAAAATAAAAGCCTAAAAATTAGAAAATATAAAATATAAAATAAATGAGAAACCAATAAAAAGGTGAAAAATCATTAAATTTGAGAAAAACTACAAGATATTCATTTTTTAAAGATTTTCCCAATATTTTCATTTTACTTGTTTTTGAGATTTTCTCATAAATATCGCAAGATTTTTCAAAATGGTTGGAACACATTTTTTCAGGTTAAATCTGCATGTCTGGTGACATCAAATAATCATCTGGCTAGAGCCTTCCCATCTGAATAATATCTTCTTCAATCACACAAGTTTGGACAGTTTCTTTTGTAAAAACCCTTGTTCTTATCTCAACCATAAGCCTAGCAGCCCCGACTATTTCTGGGTGGAATCAGTGCCACAAATGTTAATACACAATTCTCATGGCAATTTTTCAGCTTGACTTGAATAGCAGTAGAACAGCTAAGACATGGAACTAGAGACTTCTACACTCTACAGATAAATATTGAAATGCACCTCGGACCATTCACATGCATAATGTCAGTAAACTGAATAAGTACATCATTGTACAAAAGATGTCCGCTAAGACTAAGAGATTGGATTGCAAATCTCCTCCATATGGCTCTGGAGAGCATTCTTGTCATATCACCCCCAAAGTAGTCTACAGAGATGAGAATCTAAGACGCTACTGCATGGGCTCGAGGAGAATAAATTTAAAAAAGGCCCATTGGTCTGCACATGATCAGAAGACAGTTGTGGGTATAGGTAATAACATGTTTGTAATCTGAGGTCTGTAGGACTTGACTTTTCATTCAAAAGTGTTGGCACATGTGCTTGGGCTAACAGGGCATGAGTCAGTGAGCCTGCAGAAGTTTCAGGCTCCACAATTCAACAAAAGCACCTTAGCTTTCACTGCATAGACCAAATACACAAGCTTTTAAGACAGAGTCCAAATATAACAGTAAAAACTATTACAACTCCAAAACGACTTGAGCTGACGATGTGAGGCTCAAGCAATCCACTTTGAAAACATTCATAATAATCGTATTCACAGTAGACTCTTCTAACCCAATCAGTAGCATCTAGGGAAACCTATGGCATAAGAATAGCTCAACAACCTATGCACATTGCCTCATAATGTGCATTTCTAACAGACTGATTCTGATTCCAAATAAATGTAACTGGATGTGATCCTGCATTTCCTGAAGGATCATTATTGTCACTACCCCATACAGACAATTCCTTAGGGCATTGAGCCATTGATACAGATTCAAAGTAACTAAGAATCGCTCAGCAACCGATATGCCTTGAATAACGATTCATATATCTAAAAAGCTACTCCTGATTCCAGATGAATGTAATTTGACACGATCATGCATTTATTGTCATTACGCATGCTGCCACCCACTTAGTAGCCACAGCACCTTTGACTCCTATTAACATGTCCATAATCCAAACAGACACCTACATAGTAATCAGCAATCGCAGTACCTATGTTTCCACTGAACATGGCTAGAATCCAATAAAAAGAGTATTTAAATTTAGAAAAACCAAATGATGATTTTTGTTCCTACAGCTTAGAAGTTTATGTTCCTTTCGAACCCCTTCTAGGTAATGGTTTCAGATAGGTTGTGACTTCAAACCATAGGACATAGGCAGTGGAACCTCCATTCAGTATAATCTAACAAAGAATGATTAGGCATTGAAAATATGCCAACAATTCCATCTAAAGAAACAAAGAAACATGACTCTAACCATTGCCATGATATGGACAATATAAGATTCATTTTCCCTAATTATATTATTGCTAGAGCCATGTCCCACAAATCATTCAAAGATCATTATGCTCGTGAGACGCTTCCTATAGGCTTGTAGCCCAAACCCTAAAGTGCAAGTAAATTCAGACTTTGAAAGCGATAACCACTACTGCACAGCCTCTTCTCAAGCTAGAAATTTAAATTGCAGTATTCCATATGACCTGCTTCCAACATTCCAAACCACATGATTGCACATAAGGCCACCGCTAAGGTGGTGATATTACCTCATTTCCTTCCCATTCTCTTGAAATTAAAACTTGAGAATAAACAAAGAATCAATAAAAGTCAAGCTAGTAACATATAATAATGCATACATATATAACAATGCATACATATATATATTAGACACAGATTAGTCCATAGACGATGGTACCTCATTAATTGCAAGTATTTGCCCATTACTCTTCTTAACTTTCTTCAGCTTCCTCAAGAAGTACCTACCAAATATCAAACTCAAATAAATAACAGAAGGAAGAAAAAACAACAAAGATGGAAAAGAAAAAAAAGGAAGTCGTCGACGATAACAAAACGAGCAAAGGAAAAAAGAAAAAAAGCAACTTCTTTTCAATTTTCTTCAGCTTTTTGGGACATCGGAGAAGCACAAAACCCAGTTTCGATCAATTAACAAGACAAAGCACACGAGATTGACAAAAATGTTTTTCCATCAATAGAGTGAACCAGGCCAACAGTGCAAATCCATCCACCAATAACGGTTAGACACTAGCCGGAATTACCAATTAACAATTTGCGTAACGCCCACTCCAACAAGATTAAGGTCGCCCTCCAATAAGTGCCTCAGACGAAGATCGAACACCACAGCGGGAGAAAGAAAAAGGATGAATAAGAGATCAAGGGTTTGGTGAGAATCACCGTACCAAAACTTGGATTTGGCCCGGACGTCGTTGGTTGCCCATAGCTTCATGCGATAGATCTTCGGGTGTTCATCCGTCGGAGTGGGAAGCGCACGGCCTACCACCTGGTACTGATGAAACTGGCGAAAAGAACACCATAATTAACGAAAAAAAGACTTCATCGCGCGAGAGAGAGGGAAAGAGGGCCAGAAACTAACCCTGAACTTCACCATTTCCGCCAACGAACAGAGCGGAAGCCGCTGCAGCTTCAATGGCCCTCTTTCGGATGTCGGCGATGCGGAGAGAGAGGGTTTTGACAGGGTTTCAGTACCCGTGTTCAGTGTGGACCGGTCCCGGGCCGAACTGGGGTACGGTTTGCTTCGTAGATGGTTTTAAGGAGACCCGGTTTACAGTTGACCTAAATCCGTATTCCATAAAAAGTAGAAGATATAAGGAGTGCAAAAGAACTGCGAACTATTTTTTTTTTTAAATGTTTACTTAATGGAAACGGTCTTCCACGTAGAACTCTTCAAGTCGTATCTTGTTATTTTCAAGGTTTTGGTTTGCTTTGAAGCCTAGTAAATTTACGGTACATTTTTCAATTCAAGTGTTGCAATTGTCGCCAAGTTTTCTTTCCTTATAATTTTCAATGGTTTGGATGGATCTAAATTCATCTTTAATGGGTTAAGATTTGATCCGCCAAATGCAAGGAGGATATAGGAGCCTCTTTATGGTCATTGTATTTGCCCTAAGAGGTGCGGTGTTACTGGTTGGACTAACGGCTGGTGGGCAGTTCATTCAAGTAGTTTTCAAAAAAAAAGTAATCAATTTCCCAGGACGATGATCCTGAAGTGATTTCCTGGATGTTTAAGATATGATTTGAAATCTTGGAATCTTAGTACTTATCGCGGGAAGGGCTTTTAATTACTTCAGATCCGATTTAAAATTTCAAGTGATATTGAAATTTTGAGGATTTTTCGATTTCAAATATCAAATGTTTGATTTTGTAACAAAATTTGAAATATTTTGTTCAATCGATTACATTATAAACTGCTAATCCTTGCATCTTAAAATTTATGAAATGTATGGATCTCAAGTCAAACTCTCTCCTTCTAGCTATAGATTTTATGGATTTGAGGCATAACATGGAGTTTGCTTGAACTCAAAATCTAAGATCTAAGGTAACTTAGGTTATCACCTCTTAAATAGAGGAGGAAAATGACGGCATTATAGCAAGGAAGAAAAAAAGTACCAGTTCATTGCTCGACTTCGTTCCTCATCGTGGAGTGGAACAGGTGGAAGCAGCCGATCTCCACCTCTTACAAATCCACAAATCCTTTAATTTTTTGTGAGATATAAACGAGACATTTAGTGAGAGATAAAAACCAAACCCTTTAATTTTTTGTTAAAATTTTTATATTTATAAAGACTATTTTGACATAAAACATGCTTTGAAACATGTTGTTTTTATGAAAAACGTTCATTTTTTTTTTATTATCAAAATGTTGATGGGAGTGCTCTTGTTCCAATATTGGCAAAAGAGGCAGGTAAAGAAACTTGAAATGAAACAACTCTGTCTAACCAATTTGGTAGTAAGTGAGGGTGCAATAAATTGAGGTAGGCTTTGCTAAAGCCTACATATGGACAAATTTTCTCCTGAAGAGAAAAAAAAAAGTTGAAATTTTCGAAATGGTGCAACATCTTTTGTCAAATTCAAGAAATTGCTCTAACATTTTTCTTTTCTCGAAAGGAAGCCGAATTTTCTTTTGGTAGATTAAAACCAGCCCACGTGAGTTTGAGACTTGGAGAATTCTCAGACTTGGGGAGTGACCCATCCACAAAGCCAAGTTTGTTTTTGGCACTAAGGGCCATCATCGTAGTCTTGCGCCACATAGTGTAATTTTCTCCATGAGATGCAAGAGCAGTACCTGGTCCATCTGAATGATGGATATTGAGGCATTGAACTCGTTGGCATAACTTCTTGTTGCATCGCTTCTTTCTGCCATTCTCCTTTGATTAAAGATGCTTCTGATTAGGGAAATTTATGAAGACCCGAACAACTGGTGGACAACTGCTGGCATGATTCTTCAGAAATTAAACTCTGCCCTAGTCTGTGAGGAAAGGGGAAGCAGTCTACCGAACAGCAAATTGCCTCCAGCAAAACACAGAGTATCAAGAAAGGAAGCGAGATTGGCAGGAAAAATTCGGCGAGCCCTCCGTGATCATCAAAGGCCAGTTGCCGACGGACGATCTAGATGCCCTGGTCTGCGTATTCTCCAGGAGGACGTCCGCAATCTGATCAATTGGTTCAACCAGGGAAAGGCAGAAGGTCAAATCCTTCCTCTGGTTCCGTAGCAGCAAACCCAAAGCAACGCCCTCTCCTCCTCCATCTCTGTAATTGGGTATGGACCATAGGGCTGAACACGAGCCGAGTCGAGCCCGAGCTTGGTCAGCTCGAACTCGGTTCGACTAAGTAAGACACGAGCTCGACTCAGCTTGAGCTCGAATATAGCTCGACTATCCTGGCTCGAACTCAACTCGATAGTCACTTGTCGAGCTCGAGCTCGACTCGATTAAGCTCGATCAGCTCGTTTAACTACTCATCCTTACTTGTTAAGTTCGAGCTCGATTAAGGCTCGATAAACTCGTTTGGTACTCATCCTTAGCGAGCTTGATTAAGGCTCGATAAACTCGTTTGGTACTCATCCTTATCGAGCTCGATTAAGGCTCGATTAACAGGTTACCAAGGAAATCAAATGTCCCATTAATGTTTATCCTCATAATTATTTTTTGCCTAGAAAAAACTTCAACTTAAAAAAAATAATAATAATAATAAGAGGTCCTATTTGAGTTGACAAAATTAAACATTATATGGGTTGGGATTCAGAGGTCATGCAGGCCAAGTTTGGATATATCTATGCTGTCGACAATTATTTTACCACATGAAGGTTTCACAATCCTAAACAGAGCTTGAATGAACGTGGATTTTCCACTCCCAATTCTACCAACGATGCCTATCTTTTCACCACCATATATATTAAGACTTATGCCTTAAAGGACCAGAGGTGTAAATTGGCCGGTACCGGACCTGCAATATTATGTAAAAGCTAAAGTTAAGATTCAATTCAGGTGTTCATCATCAAAAATGGAAAATAATGCTATTTATCACCACTAAACTTTACTTGTGATCTTGAAGGATGATTCCATACCTCCAGGCTGTGGATATTCACATTTGCATGAGTAGGCCAATCTGGAGAGGGAAGACAATGTCCTATGACCCATGGACCATGGTGCTTCCGATGGGATGTTGGTGAACTGTTTTATTCTTTCAACGGAGACCATTCTATTCTCCACAAAGCAACTTACAAATATTGCCCAAAAGAGTGCAGAATTCAGAGAGAGACCATATGAGAGAGACAATCCAACAAACTCTGTATCCAAACACGGCAACAATGAGCCATTGAGAAAGGAAACAAACATTATATGACCTTAATATCTTATTAAAAATGATCATCACAATAGTAAGCAAAAACATGAGATTGAAATATTGCAACTGAGGGATAAAACAGGTCATGAACTAAGAAATTCTGAGGCTTCAAAGATCTCTAAAAATGCACAAGGATAGAACTCTGCATCAAACTCACAATTATAAATGGCCGTAACTAATTTGACCCAAAGCATTGATTCCCAATGCTTCAAAATCAGTCCCACATAACATTCCAGTAGGTCATTGTACTTTCCAGACTTCACAATCTTCCCTTCACGCATAACCTGGTATAGAACAGATTGAAAAGTTTTAATATTTGAAAAGGTTTGAATCAGTTCCTTATCATGCAGACATACACTGTATTGAAAGCTAAAAGTTGCCAAACATGTTCCTAGGTTACAAACCATTTGATTTCTGAGAGCACCAACTTACCATGATGATATCAACATTGTGGAGGAAGTCCACCTGGTGAGTTACAAGCAAAATTGTCTTGTTCTTCAAAACCCCTCGAACACACTCCTGCCACCATAAAAAACTAGCAGTTAAGCATAACCACTTCAACTTTAACACATGAATTTGTGTTTGGAAACGATCAATAGCAACCAATCACATATCATATTCTAGACGACATTGGCACATATAACCTTAACAGGATCAACTTGTGAGCATTCCTTATATATCCATCCACGATATCAGATAAAGTTTATGCAAGTTTACAGGCTATAGTTTAATTGAAGATTTGAATGAAATTTATAACAAATCTCAAGCTCGAAATTTCCCTGACAAATCTACTTAATCCTGAGGAGGCAGTCTCATTCCAAAAGGAAATAGTAGGCCCCAGGTTATGCTCTGTGCAAGTCAAAGATGGGCACATTAATGTCACAAGTAACATGTTTGCCTACATATCTTGTTAATTTAATATGGCTAAGCATTAAGAGAAGAACTTAAAAATTTGCAAGTTAAGAATTGAGAGAAACCTGGGGAAGCTCTCCCAGTCCATACAGAGGATAAATGTAAGGTGAACCCCCTTAAAAGCGTGCCAAAGATTCTGCATAAAGCTAACAAGAACAAAGCCTGAATAGGTTCACATCGATTTATTTAAAAACATAGTAAAAAAACAGTTGACCTATCAGAATTTCATATTTATCTCAAGCTTCTTTTATACAAATTAAGAACTAGCTGCATACAGCAATAGATAAACAAAGCAATAAATAAACAGAAAAGAAAAAATATGAAATATCCCAAAATACCATTGGAGTGTTTTAACAGAAATCCTTAAAGAAGCATTAGAACCTTCCATATGATGCCATCCACATTCCCTTGTTTATTCTAAAACAAGATACTTGTTCCTTGCTCCCTCTTTCTTAGATGTTCTTTCTTTTGAGTGCTAAAATGCCAACAAAGTAACATATAATATGGTTGACTAATTCTTCCCAAAACATTATTTTGTTTCTTCATTATGTCCAATGGAATTTTTCATTTTTGTAAATTGATTCCTACTCTTATCAGCATGTTTTACAAGTCCATCCAAGCCTTTTTGCTAAAGAGCTCCAGACCAATCCTTGAGATTAAATTTTGTGGCATCGACTGCTTTTTCACATCAAGCATTTTTCAAATGACATTAGACTGTTTTTTTAAGTTAAATACATGACTGTGATATGCTGCAAATCATGGTTGCATTAAAAGCAAATGTGTTGAGAAGGTGGAAAGAGAAGAAGAGGACTTTTGAAGTGTTACCACCAAAGAACACACAGTATGATAGGTATGCATATCATACTTCCATACATGCATCACACGCTGCATTAATGCATATCATGTGCTTTGGAATGCAAAATTAACAACAAAGAAAATATTATCAACAGCCTTGCAAAGTATAGGAAAATATCATCATCAGCCTTGCAAACAATGTGTGCCCAAAAGACCAAGATAAAAGGATAATCAAATTAACATTTGCAAATCAAGATATGAAAACATAAGCTTGCCCAAAGTGCTAGGAATGGGTCCAACGAACTTGTTCAAGTAAAGATCCAAACTAACCAGGCTTGAAAGATTCCCAAGTTCATTAGGTACTGCACCACTTAAATTGTTATGTAAAGCTCCCTGCAAGAGAGTTATTTTTTATTAGATACGTTGTTATGGAAATTTATGCAAGTCATAGAAAAAAAAGACTAAAATTGCACAAAATTAAAACATTGCTTTGACATGTACTGCCTAAACATTCATATGCTTGGTGAAGCTTGGTGAAGCTTGGTGATTCTTCATTTCAACACACATGAAAAACAAACAGAAATGGCAAAAAAAGGAGAAGGCAAAGATGAACCCTGTAATTGTCAAGCACCTGACTTGCAAGGTACACATGAAATAAGATCATGTGCCCAGAAGACATGAAATGACATTGACTTCATGCCCCATGTGGTAGCTCATTCAATATCACTTGCATATTCTTCATGTAAGCTACAATAATATTGTCAATAAACATGTGCATGCATATGCAGAATACATAAATGGGTTCCCTCTAATTTAATCAGGAGGAATATCTGACAAGCTTTAAGGCATGAATTTGACACTGCCTTCAAAGTTCAAGCTAATGCAAGGAACTGAACTAAATTCAATGGCTGCTGAAAACAACACTCAAATAGCGTGGACTAAGAAAAGAAATATTTAGTGCAGAAAAAGCAGGAAATTACATTTACCTTCTTAGCAAAAGCAAGGTTTTGAAATATTGCCTCTGGATTTGACCCAGAGTGAGTTGACTTGTAGTTTGGTTAGGGCAGCTTAGTGAATTGCCAAGTCATAGCATCTTTGTGTTTAATTTTGTTGTTTTTCAGTACATTATATAACTAATGTATGATGTCTACCAGAATGTGTATGTATCTTGAAAGTGGAGCTTCTAGTAATATGTTTATCATGCTTATATTACTACCATATGATATAATTTTGTGTTGGCTGATGTATACAATTGAAGCACATGGATTCCTCTTAACTGAATTTGTTTATTGTTTACTAAATACACTAATTGATTCATGGCCATGCCCACAAGAATTGGTTAATAGAAGTCACTGGGAAATAGCAGCTTCCTATGCCAACTTGCAATTTGATGACAATGTGGATATTTAATTATGGGCTTGACGTGACAAGCAGGGATATATAGTTATATACTTTGACTGCTTTCCAGGCATGTAGATATGGTACTGTGCATATACTCAAAAAGCTAGGTCATGGACCCGGCCTAGGTGGGATTATCAGTCATAGTCACTATAAAATGAAAAAGTAATAATAAACTAGAAAAATAATAGTCAACTGTCCAAATCAATGGTACCATATTTGCTTTTGTGAAAAGATTGCATAGTTTTGTCATAATCCTGACTATAAGAAGCAAATTTGATATTGAAAATTCTCAAACATTTGCATACAAAATGTCATAATTGGTGGAGCATAATGCTAAGATTTAAAATCTCTATACCTATCTGACCTAGTCAGACCAGTGTAGAGCAAGCTCTTATCATCTCATGAGGTTGGACCATCTGTTTTCTTGTCAACTTGGTGAAATAGGCACCTAGATTTTTGTTTTAACCACATAGGGTTGCATCGAGTTGTTTGACAAAGAGTCATGGTTATGCTTTTGAGAATGAGGATATTAGGCTGTTAGCTCTCCACTTTCAAGCTCTGTTTCCTGTAGCATAGATTGCCAATCTTCATCTTATGTTATGAAGCATTTCAGAAGGCCAAGGAGTGTGGACTAAGAAAAGGAATATTTAGTGCAGAAAAAGCAGGAAACTACATTTACCTTCTTAGCAAAAGCACTGGAAAGTAGTCTGTCTGTCCGAGCTGATAGCCCCTTTATGGCACCAGAAAAGTTGGTATTCTGATAGCAAATAAATTACAACGAGAATCAAATTATTGAATATTAATCATTCTGAAATGTGTGGAAAATATATTTAGAAAGTAGAAACAGAAACTAGAACACGACCAGTTATAAAATATATTAATCATTCCACCACCCAAGTTCTGATGTATGGCATCCCCAAGATCAGAAGCTCTAACCCGTTGTCCACGGGTTTAGACATTATGAATCTTAGAGCAACCAAGAAAGAGAGAGAGACAGAAACATAGAGAGAGAGAGAGAGGGAGAGATGGACGACAGAGCCACACCTGGAACAGCCAGAACGGAGAAGCTGGTGGAAGGAGGAGAAGGACGATGCAGAAGCAGGTTGACGCCAGAGAAATGGGACACCTCCGGAGTAGGATGCGCAGCCTTGAGATGGATGTCACTGGAGAAGCGGAGAGCACACTGACGCAGGGCGGCAGGAGCGCAGAGCACAGGTGGAGAAGAAGAGCACAAGCAGGGCGGCAGCAGCGCAGAGCACAGGCGGAGAAGAGAAGGAGACGTCGGACTGTTGGAGAGACCGAGAGAGAGAGAGAGGGAGAAGTAACGAAAAAAAGAAACCCTAGCCTAAACTTTTTTCCCGCCTCAGAAAAAGTGAGACAGCTGAACCGGTTTTTTTTAAAACTGGTATGTTAATTGAGCCGAGTCGAGCTTTAACGAGTCCACTAGAGTGAACTCGAGCTCGACTCGATTAGTTAAACGAGTTGACTCATGAACTCGAGCTCAACTCGTTTAACTAATGAAACAGCTAGTTTAACTTACAAATCGAGCTCGAGTAGCTCGACTCGTTATGCAGCCCTAGGTATGGTGAAGGTTCCCTATTCCAGAGGTTGGCTAGAGGTTGGAACCGAGAGTGAGGGGTTTACAGGATGTACACACGGAAGCAGAGGATATAGAGGATGAGAAGCTCATTGATGAGAATAGGTTGGATAACTGATGCTATGATACCATGATAAACTTGTAATGGTAAAGAACAAGGAAGAACAGAGAAAGAAAACTTTCACTTGCTTGTATTCATGACAGATCTCCATATTTATAATGGACGGTACACAACATTGGGTAAATCTCTAAAAGAGATAACAGAGATTTTCTAGGGATTGGATCAAGCTATTGCATAGATATGATACAGATAAACAAAACTGTTGTGATATTTTGTTATGGAAAGCTTATCTTAGATCTTGTTTCCAACAAGGTTCGATTCTGCTGACGAGAAGAAGCCATTGATGCTTACAGGCAGGAAGACAATCCTGCTTTCCTTGGAGAGAAAGAACGTAATGTGATCAAGAAAACAATTCTCCCTGTCTGTGAGTTGCGAAAAGCCCAGATTCAGATCTGCGTCTGAGTCTTTTATATCTGCAATGAAATTAACCATATATGAGCAAACTTGCTTCCAAAACCTAAGGGATCAATATAACCTTTTTAGTATGTGACTAACAATTATTTATTGTCCGGAAAAGTTTGACTGCTGATTTGTGTATCCTATAGAACGAAATTCGTACATTCGGATAGACATGTCTTAGGCTGTATTTTCAATTTTCAACGTCGAGGTATTTTGTATCCAATTAAGTTTATCAAAATTAAATAACTTTGCAATACATGTCGCTTCCAATTCACATCTAATATTTTTTCCTTACATCTGTGGAAATTATGCAATCCATTAAAGTGCCACTCGTTCAATGCTACACAGTCAATTTATTACAAAAATCTATTGAAGGTGGCTACCAATAATATTAATGCATACATATATATATAACATTAAATGTCCATCACCGAAACTTTTTGGCTATTTTGAAAAGTTAGGAGATTGATTTGAAAACAATCTTAGAAAAACATAAATTGGAAAATTGGATGTTAATGTTGGGGATTCAGGAAAAATCCCTAATGGTACATAAATTAGTTACGTATATATGAATGAAGTGCTTAAAAGATGTAGGTTGTTCTTACGGTTTGATTCATGAGCTCATATCATTAATTTGTTGCTAAGTTTCATTTCCTGTTCAATGACACCATCTTTGTTTAATTATATATAGTTACACCATCTGATAGGACCTTGCTGCCGAGGCCCTATCGCTACCCAAGATCACGCTCAGCAAGGCGGATTGGTCTCAGCTTTGTGATCTACCACAACTTCTCCTTCTATCGCACGATCAGGGGAGGTAGATGTTCCTTCGGCCAATTGGGGAGAAGAAGAAAAGAGTATTGAGGACGGGAGGAGGATTGACGCCATCGTATTGAAGAAACACACCAGCCGTCACTGGTCAAGCGTGAGAAGAAATCAATCCGGACACCGCCGGGAAGACGAGTAAACTTGGTTGAGAAGAAAATGGGATGAGAGAGAGAGTGACGCCCAACGTGAACTTCAATTCATTTTTCATTCAAGCGTAATCCCAAACACCCCTAATTACAAAACTTATATACATGAGAAGCGTCTCGGTTCACTTAGCTCCTAACCCGAGACCGTACAAAGAACTTAAAGTAAAACGATTCTAACACGTCTCAAATCGAGACGGTACAAAAAAGTAAATAAACATAAGCAAAAGGGCACCTGGAACTATGGATCTGAACCCTGTCTCCTCATTTTTTACCTTAGCTGCTCTGCCCGCTCCTTCCACTGTAGCCATATAAGTAATGCCCAAGGGTTCTATTAGTGTCGAACCCTGAACCATGCCAAGGTGTCATGTGGTCCAACTCACTTGCGTTCACTTGGCCCTACGCAGATAGGTGCTAGTGGCCGACCCTGCAGGTCGCTTCTTGGGCTTGCGCCCATGCTCTGCCTCACATAATGCTGCAGCCTACTGCTCTCGGCGCTCCCCGCTGAGGCTAACCTCACAAGGCAACGAGGACATAAGCCTGTCGGGTGGTAATCGGCATGCCCAGCTGCTACTCACGCCACTGGTCGGCTCCGTTTTAGCGCTCTCGGCTAGGCCTTCAGTCGTCCTCGATGGTGCCAAAATTAGGCAAGTATCATATCCACCCTCCTTAGACCGAGTTTGACCCCAAGCTCGTATGAGGTTATTTTTTGGATGATCTGACTGTACCCTTTCTGTGATTTCTTGTTGCAATGTTTTGGCCCTCCCTTCGAAGATGCTGGAACAAGTTTCTTCTTTGTACAACCCGGAATCTCTTCGACCTACTCTTCTTGGTCACTTATCGAACTCGTGACTATCTCCCGCATTGCTGCCCTTTGTAGACTGTTCAACACGCTCTCCAAAGTACCACTACCACCCTCCTTAGGCTTGACCATACGCTGAGGAGTGAAGGACCGTGGTAACAATGCCCTCTCATGGCTGTGGTGTCATTCTCAACCATCAAACTCATGGCAATTTCAGCTTGCTTCCATTTTGCTTGCAGCCGGTCGATGACCCCAATGATTTTCTCACAATGCAGCTGCACTGCTTGTGCTTTTTGGCTTTCCTCGTAAGACTCTTTTTGCTCCCAGCCATGACCTTCTTCTTCTTGGTCCGACATCGAGGGTATCATCTCCAGCTTGTAGCACCGGTTTGAGTCTCCGACTTTGAGGATCTCACCCGGGTAGAACGACTTGGTGTGTAAGGGTCTTATTACATACCCAGCAACACTCAGCTTTCCCATTAGCGTCACGTTTGTTACCCAAGCTCACCGGCTCACCTTGTCAATCTCGACCTCAAAGTGGAACCCGTGGATGCTAGGGTGTTGGAACACAAGTCACAATCAGTGAATCTTCTAGCCCTCCAAAATTCTCTCCTTGGGTCTCGGTTGATTTCCAATCCACGAACAAGCATGATATCCCCTAGATGTTTGCCCTCGGCGTAGATGCCAACTCATATTCTCTGTTAGCCGCTCCAGGGACCTTTGCTTCTTCAAAAATCGATATCTTCTCGCAGGGTGGTTCAAAATTCATGAAACTTAGACAAAAAAATGGAAGGCATCTGTAGGAATCCAACGCCTCCAAGATCGCTATCAGTGTTGTCTCCTATCAAAATTCGTTGAGCCCCAAAGTTGCGTCTCTTTTGCTCGACTGCAGCTTGTACTCAGTTCTAAGAATCAACTCAGAGTAGTCGGCACTCTAAAATTTGCTGCGCTCTGGTTTTAGCTCCAAAAAATCTGTAATTTGGTGGGCAGATAGAAGAGATGTAGACAATTCCAACAAATATCTGCTCGACCAAATCTGTGGCCAGAACAGCGTCGAGGATCCGAAGTGCCGCCTGATTCTGCTGAAAATCAACTTCAACACAGTCATATGATGCCCTTCAAAACAGTCTTCATTCAAAAATGCACTGCGCCCAATTGTCTTCACCAAAAAATCTGAAAATTTGTGAGCAGATAGCCAAGACCAAGACGATTCTAACGCATGTTTGCTCGACCCAAACGGAAGCGATTTGAAGTTGATGCAGATTCGGGTTTTTCAGGCTATTGAGAAGACGTCTTCAGGCTGAATTCGGGTGGTGTCGAAGCCAGACACATACTGGGAATGCTGCGGACACGCTGACATGATGTTGCCCCTTTTTAGAACTGCCCGACTCGTGTGGCGCGGGACTCGGTGTCTATTGGCGAGGTGGTGTAGCACGACACGAGGCGGGATTCATCGAGTTTATCCAACACGGTTGCATGAAACACATTGGGACTCGCCGCAGCAATGGACACTGAAACATGCGACACTGCCGGGGACTGAAGAACACGGCGCCAGAATTTGTCGGGTTCGCCGGATTTTCGTTTCGCTACCGAAAAACTGACAGAACTTGCCGGTGATCTTCAAATAGCTATATCTTCCTCATTCCTGAAGAGATTTTAACATTCTTGAGCTCGTTTTGCTCGAAATCTTGTTCTCCTTCTTTCTGGATAACTGGTATTTCGATCTGACAAAACGCACTGATTCTACTTCGAAAGGCTCAGGTATTGCCAGAAAAAAGGAAAATAGTGCCTGAGATACAACCATCTCTTCAAAATTTGATTCCTCGCCAACAATAGCCTTAAAATTTCTAAAAAAATTGCTCGAAGATCCTTAAGGCTCGTACCATTCCAGAGATCTATGGCTCGACCGATCGATCTACATAAAGAGATAGCGACGGGGCTCTGAGTCGCTCGGTTTCCATAATCTTTTCCGCTTGTAACTTGCGGTGTTGTTTTTCTCATTGTCTATAACTTTTTGAATCACTGTCGGTGCAGGGCGTTTGCTCTGATACCAAATTGATAGGACCTCGCTGCCGAGGCGCTATCGCTGCCCAAGATCACGCTCAGTAGGGCGGATTGGTCTCAGCTTTGTGATCTGCCATAGCTTCTCCTTCTACCGCACGATCAGGGGAGGCAGATGTTCCTTCAGCCAATTGGGGAGAAGAAGAAAAGAGTGTTGAGGACGGGAGTAGGATTGACGCCATCGGATCGAAGAAACACACCAGCCGTCACTGGTCAAGCGTGAGAAGAAATCAATCCGGCCGCCGTCGGGAAGACGAGTAGACTTGGTTGAGAAGAAGATGAGATGAGAGAGAAAGTGACGCCCAATGTGAAATTCAATTCATTTCTCATTCAAGCGTAATCCCAAAAACCCCTAATTACAAAACTTACATACTTGAGAAGCGTCTCGGTTCACTTAACTCCTAACCCGAGACCATACAAAGAACTTAAAGTAAAACGATTCTAACACGTCTCAAATTGAGACAGTACAAAAAAGTAAATAAACATAAGCAAAAGGGCGCGTGGAATGGATCTAGTTGCGCTCGCTCCCTCTATGGATCCAAACCCTGTCTCCTCATTTTCGACCTTAGCTACTCTGCCTGCTCCTCCCACTGTAGCCATATAAGTAATGCCCAAGGGTTCTATTAGTGTCGAACCCTGAACCATGCCAAGGTGTCGTGTGGTCCAACTCACTCGGGTGCACTTGGCCCTACGCACATTGGTGCTAGTGGTCGACCCTGCAATACGCTTCTTGGGCTTGCGCCCATGCTCGGCCACGCGCAATGCTGCGGCCTGGTGCTCTCTGCACTCCCCGCCGAGGCTGACCTCACAAGGCAACGAGGACATAAGCCTGTCGGGTGGTAATCGGCGTGCCCAGCTGCTACTCATGCCACTAGTCGGCTCTGTTCTAGCGCTCTCGGCTAGGTCTTCAGCCGTCCTTGATGGTGCCAAAATTAGGCACGTATCACCATCTGAAGTAAATAAGAATTATGGAAGCTCGGTAAAGGATAAGTGAAGTTAGGTTTCTGAAAGCAGAAGAGAACGCGGGTTCAGGTTTGAGAGTTTCAAGTTGAGATCCACTATTTGTTTCAGACTGAAGTATGGGTTCCTCTGATGTTGTGGAGGTACTAGATGATGGTATTGTAGGGTTTGAGAACTGACATTCATGAGGGGAGGTTAAAATAATAGTTTGGTTTTGACTTTCCAGATGTTGAGTTCTAGTTTCTTGAGTATCAATATAAGGAAATTTTTTTCCATTAAATTGAACATGTCTCGAAATGTAGATTTTACTAGTTCGTACGTCCAAACAATAATATCATTTATGTTGAGGTGCATAGCCCAAGAAAACACATCTTTTAGATCGGTAATCTAATTTATTTTTCTGATAAGCTCTTAAACAAAGAAGGCATTCAAATCCAAAGATTTTGAGGAAGCCATAATCAGGTTTCTCTTTGAACAATTTTTTCAAAGGAGAAGCAAAATCAAGAATCTTGGTTGGCATTCGGTTAATCAAATAAACAGCAGTACAAAAAGCATGGGACCAAAAGTTCTTGGGAATATTACCTTCTGCCATTAGAGATAAACCTATTTCAACAATATGTTTATGTCTCCTTTCAGCTGCTCCATTTTGTTCAGGGGTATGAGGACATGATATTTTATGTCCAATCGCATTATCGATATGATATGATTGAAGCCCTTGAAATTCTCCTCCCCAATCTGAGTGAAAATATTTTATCTTGTGTCCAGTGAGATTTTCAGAAAGTTACTTGAAAGCTTTGAAAACATGACTGACGTCTGATTTTTTTTCATCAAATAAATCCAAGTATATCTTGAAAAGACATCCATAAAAATCACATAGTACTTAAAACCATTTACACTCTCCATTGGGGTTGGACACCATACATCAGAATAAATGAGTTCAAGTGGGCGTTTCACCTTATTTGAAATAACATTAAATGGAAGTTTACGACTTTTACCTTTTTGGCATGCTTCACACAAATAATTCAAACAATCATCATAATAAGATAAATCACACTTGTTCAAAACGTTATTAACAATGGAAAATGAAGGGTGACCAAGACTTTTGTGCCATTGCCCAATAGTATGTCTTTCTCCAAGTTGCACTTCCTTTTTTCTGCTACTAAGGTTTATCTTGTATAGCCCATCACTGCTAGTTCCTCGATGAAGAATTTTTTTCGTTCCCTGCTGCTTAACATAGCACATATTAGGATGAAACTCAAAATAGACTTCATTATCCTTAGAAAAAAACGTTGCACAGATAACAAGTTTCTTATTATTTTGGGCACATGAAGGAGATCATTTAAAACTAAACTTTAAGATATTTTTGAAGAAGCAATATGAAAATTCTCAAACCTGATCCATCTCCAATTTTTTGTTGCATCTCCACCTTTGTATTTGGCATGGATGGACAAATTATTGATATCATTGGTGATGTGATGAGTAGCACCAGAGTCAGATACCAATTGTCATCTCCAATGTCTTGATTCAGAGTGCTAGAAGAAACTGCATTATATGCTTGAGAAGACGTTGTCTCTTTTTATTTAAGCAAATTAGTATATGACCAACAAAACTTTGCAATATGACCAACTTTTTCATGTATTTGGCACACAAGACGATCACCTTTGTATTGCTCACTTTTTCGGACTCGTCCTCTATGTTAGTAGTTGTTTCTACCACGACCTCTATAGTTGGTTTGCTTATTGTAAACTTGTTTTGAGACAATATTCGCAGCAGACATAATAGATTCAAAAGTTTAAGAATCATCTTCTTTTAAGTTGGCTTCTTGTATGAGAAGAAGCCCATGAAGTTCATTCAAAGAGACAGAGTCCTTTCGAGTTTCCATACTGACTTTAAAAGCAAAATATTCACTTGACAATCTTCTAAGAATTTGAAGAACAAGATCATCTTCATCAACGGGTTTGGATGCAATGACTAATTGATGAGCAATAGTTTTTGCTTTGTTTATATAAACTTCCATAGAACTAGACCCATTTTTCAAATCTTGAAAGTGTGATTTTAACTGCCGTATTCGAGCCCTGGATTGAGCAGCATATGACTGCTTAACAGCACTCCAAACCTCTACAGAGGTTTTTAAACCAATAATTTGGGTATGTATTTATTTAGATAGAGAGGACATAATCCAACTCAAAAGTAATTGATCATTTCTCAGCCATTCAACATATTCTGAACTAATTCCGGTTGTTCAACATCCAAACATTGAAGGAGCAAGTTTGCTTCCATCAATATGTCTCATAAGATCTAATGAGATCAAAATTAAAGTGAATTGAGATTCTCAAATAAGATAACTTTCAGCATTTAACTTGATGGTGAGGAAATGCAGTAAATTGTTTGGGTATTGAAGAGGAGAAGCAAGAAAATTCATACACGTACCAGAGTTGACTCCCGTATTTAATGATTCTTCTTGATTTGCCATGAGAATGAAAAGTGGCAATACAAGATGTAATTCTTAGGATCTAGCAGCAATACTAACAAGGACCAGTGGCTCTGATACCATGTTAGAAATCAAAATGAAGAAATAATTAAAGGGACATGAATTTTTAAAGTGGTTCAGCTAATAGGCCTACATCCGCTGCTCTATCATTTCTTGTTTGCCTTCCTTTGGTGGAGAGACTCATTTATATTGAGGAGTTACATAAGGGGTCTTAGTTCCCAAGAAACATGACTTTTCAACATAACTTTTCATCCCTCAAGAGGCATGACTTCTCATCTCTCAAGAGACATGTCTTTTCATCTCCTAAGAGACATGACTTTTCATCTTCCAACCGACATGACTTTTCATCTCTCAAGGGATATGAATTTTCATCTCCCAAGTAATTCACTTTGACAGCTTTCTTGGTATTTTTGTTAACAGAACGAACGGAGGAAGAGCCAGGTTTTGCTGCTGACGCTCGGGATGATCAGATGGACATGCCCTTGCATTGACGACAACCTGAGTTCCAACAGGCGGCATGTGATTATTCTCTTGAAGGTGATCGGAAGTTGGATCTGCAGCAACATCGTTCTCCAACTCCATGAAAGCACCAGAAGCAGGAACTGTTGCATCTTCATCTAGCTCCATGGAAGTATCGAAAGTCGGAGTTGTTGCATCTTCATCCAGCTCCATGAAAATAGTCCAAAACGATTCGTCATCGTTTTGGAGGCATGGAGGATCACTGCTCATGAAGTCATGGTGGGAACTTTGAAGGGCATCGGGGATACAATCGAGGGCCCATCATTTCCAGTTGGACCTGGTCCACTCATAGTCGTTGAGTGACACATCAAACTGATAGGGCCTGTGCATAATGGTATTCTACGCAAAAGTGTTCATGCTTGCGTTTATTAAACAGGAGCGACATCTCCGTGAGCGCATTTGGGGGCCATGCTAATTCCCCCATATATGTTTCTATGTAACCTGTCGTTGCCGATGAGGATGGCCTCCTCCGACCGCAGAAAAACAAAAAAAAATCCTTAAAGCCATTCTTTTTAATGGACTTACTTATATATATATATATATATATATATATATATATATATATACCTGCACCTACATCCTCAAAAGCGTCTTTTTTGTATTATTTTTCTAATAAAAAAATTGACAAACAGTTTCCATCCGTCTGTCCATTGCCAGGCCTAGGCGCCTGATCGGGCCTCCACCGAGTACCTGGCCCGATACGGGCCCAGGTTCGGGTACATTACCTAGAGTATCGGGTTTTAGCCCATTGTGCTCGGCCCGACAGCATAACGGGCCGGGACCCGCGTAACTAAATTGGCTCGTTGGGGCCTGTTAGGCACGTTAACTCAAAGGTTCGACAACCGAACGAAAGGAGATTAGCGTTTTCGACTTTGATGGGATTGAAAGATTCTGTGGCTCCCACACCTTGCTGCCAACGAGCGGCACGATCGTCGGCGTGAGACCACTCATTGTGAAGATGGACCAGTCTGCGAACCTTAACGGTCGCATCCTCTAGAATCTGATCAATCACCGGAGTGGCAGATGATGGTGAGGGATTCCAATTGGAGGGGGCCGGTGAGGAGCCGAGCGAGGCCCTGGACGTTGAAGAGCTCCTTGAGGTGGATCCGGCATAGACGGGAGGTGGCGGCAGAGACGTGGAGAGAAGGGGGATTGGCGGCGAGGCCGCGGAGGTGCTTGATCGAGAGGCTCTCAAGGGTGGGAGAAGAGGTAAGCAGAGAGTTGAATGCCGGTGTGCCAATGTTGCGAGAGGAAGCGGTGCACTCCACGAGGTTGGGGGTGCGAGGGAGTGGAAGGGATCGTCAAAGAGGTGGCGGCAGGCTTTGAGGCGAAGGCCGACCAGGTTGGGGCAGAGCGAGGAGAGGGAGAGGGGGACGCCGTCAGGGATAGAAAGGGAGGAGCGGTCACAACGAAGAGTAAGACGGGAAAGAGAGGTGAAGCGACAACTTAGGTGGGAGGATGCGGGGAGGGAAACCATGGTGTGAAGAGAGAGAGCCGATATCGGGAAAGCAAGTTGATGGCAAGCCAGCTTCGGCAGACAATAAAAAAACGGGTCTTGCCGGGCCTCAGATGTGGTTGATGAGGCCCGGTACCTGGCCCGGCTCGGCCCATTAATAGTCAGGCCGGGTAGCGGGCCAGCCAGATCTGGCCCATTTTCCTTAACGACGCTTCGTAAGGCCTACCCATTGCGTGATGCCCGGGTGAGAACTTTAGAATATTAAAATAAAAAAAAATGAACGTGACACTTGTGTCCCTAGTTTTTAGGGGTGGGCGTTGGGCCGGGTCGCCACTAGGTACCCGATACTCGGCTCGGGCGCAATGGTTTGGCCAAGTTGGCCCCACTCGGCTAAACAATAATTTTTTATTATTTTTAATTTTTTATTATTAATAAAAAATATTTTAAAAAAATTATTATAAATCGGGTCGGGACATGTCAGGCCCGGGCCGGAGTTTTGGGCCGGTTAGGCCGACCCGGTTTTACCGGGCCACCCACCCCTACTAGTTTTGCATAAAATCACATGAATGAAATAAATTTATTGAAAAATTTATTCCAATAACCTTATTTAGACAGATTTGTGTTGGCTTATAGATTGTTTAATAAAGTCCAAATTTGGGGAACTGACTAGATGTGCTATTAAACATAGATATAGCTGATTTAAGCCAACAACACCAAAATCCAAATACACATCTAAAAATTCAATACCCCCGACAGTATGTTCATCTGCCAGACCCACAAATTTTGTTATTCGTGAGAAAGGTTTGACATAGATCCAAATGCAG
Source organism: Nymphaea thermarum (assembly GCA_011799765.1). Classification (NCBI taxonomy): domain Eukaryota; kingdom Viridiplantae; phylum Streptophyta; class Magnoliopsida; order Nymphaeales; family Nymphaeaceae; genus Nymphaea; species Nymphaea thermarum. The sequence goes on along the minus strand of JAANDH010000291.1, from coordinate 248,846 downwards.
GGGCCGAATATGCTTTACATCCTTTCATTTGCCAGACCCACAAATTTCAGCTGCTCCATTTTGTTGAGGGGTATGAGGACATGATATTCTATGTCCAATCCCATTATCAACAAGATATGATTGAAGTCCTAGAAACTCTCCTCTCCAATCTGAGTGAAAATATTTTATCTTGTGTCCAGTGAGATTTTCAAAAAGTGTCTTGAAAGCTTTGAAAACATGACTAACGTCTGATTTTTTATTTCATCAAATAAATCCAAGTATACCTTGAAAAGGCATCCATAAAAATCACATAGTACTTAAAACTATTCACACTCTCCACCGGAGCTGGACCCCATACATCTGAATAAATGAGTTCAAGCGGGCTTTTCAGCTTATTTGAAATAGCATTGGAAGTTTATGACTTTTAGCTTTTTGGCATGCTTCACACAAATAATTCAAACAATCATCATAATAAGACAAATCACACTTGTTCAAAACCTTATTAACAATGGAAAATGAAGGGTGACCAAGTCTTTTGTGCCACTGCCCAATAATATGTCTTTCTTCAAGCTGCGCTTCTTTTTTTTTGCTACTAAGGTCTATCTTATATAGCCCATCACTGCTAGTTCCTTGATGAAGAATTTTTCATATTTCTTGCTGCTTAACATAGCACATATAGGATGAAACTCAAAATAGACTCCATTATCTTTAGAAAAACGTTGTACGGATAACAAGTTTCTTGTTATTTTGGGCACATGAAGGAGATCATTTAAAACTAAATTTTAAGATAACTTTGAAGAAGCAATATGAAAAATCTCAAACCTGATCCATCTCCGATTTTTGTTGCATCTCCACCTTTGTATTTGGCATGGATGGACAAATTATTGATATCATTGGTGATGTGATGAGTTGCACCGGAGTCAGGATACCAATTGCCATCTCCAATGTCTTGATTCAGGGTGCTAGAAAAAACTGCATTATATGCTTGAGAAGACGTTGTCTCTTTTTTTTTATGCAAATTAGTATATGACCAACAAAACTTTGCAATATGACCAACTTTTCAATGTATTTGGCACACAAGACGATCACCTTTGTATTGCTCACTTTTTTGGACTCGTCCTCTATGTTGGTAGTTGTTTCTACCACGACCTCTATAGTTGGTTTGCTTTTTGTAAACTTGTTTTGAGACAATATTCGCAACAGACATAATAGATTCAAATGTTTGAGAATCATCTTCTTTTAAGTTGGCTTCTTGTATGAGAAGAAGCCCATGAAGTTCATTCAAAGAGATAGGGTCATTTCGAGTTTCCATACTGACTTTAAAAGCAAAATATTCACTTGGCAATCCTCTAAAAATTTGAAGAACAAGATCATCTTCATCAACGGGTTTGGATGCAATGGCTAGTTGATGAGCAATAGTTTTTACTTTGTTTATATAAACTTCCATAGAACTAGACCCATTTTTTAAATCTTGAAAATGTGATTTTAACTGCATTATTCGAGCCTTGGATTGAGCAGCATATGACTGCTTAACAGCACTCCAAACTTCTAGAGAGGTTTTTAAACCAATAATTTGGGTATGTATTGCTTCAGATAGAGAGGACTTAATCCAACTCAAAAGTAACTGATCGATTTTCAGACATTCAATATATTCTGAACTAATTCTGGTTGTTTCACATCTAAACATTGATGAAGCTTGTTTGCTTCCATCTATATATCCCATAAGATCAAATGAGATCAAAATTAAAGTAAATTGAGATTCTCAAATAAGATCATTTTCAGCATTTAACTTGATGGTGAGGAAATACTGTAATTGTTTGGGTACTGAAGAGGAGAAGCAAGAAAATTCATACACGTACCAGAGTTGATTCTCGTATTTAATGATGCTTCTTGATTTGCCATGAGAATGAAAAGCGGCAACACAAGATGTAATCCTTAGGATCTAGCAGCAGCACTAACAAGGACCAGTGGCTCTGATATCATGTTCGAATTCAAAGTGAAGAAATAATTAAATGGACATAAATTTTTAAAGTGGTTCAGCTAATGGGCCTATGTCCACTGCTCTATCATTTCTTGCTTGTTTTCCATTGGTGGAGAGACTCCTTTATATAGAGGAGTTACATAAGGGGTCTTTGATTCCCAAGAGACATGACTTTTCATGTTTCAACAGACATGACTTTTCGTCTCTCAAGAAACATGTCTTTTCATCTCCCAAGACACATGACTTTTCCTCTCCCAACATACATGACTTTCATCTCTTAAGAGACATGATTTTTCATCTCCCAAGTAATTCACTTTAAGAGTCTTCTTGGTATTTTTGTTTATAATCTTCTCAAGGTCTTGAAAGCTTCATTCGAAAGTGTCTTAGTAAAAATATATGCAACTTGTTTCTTTGTTGAAATATACTTGCTTTCTAATTACTTGAGTGTAACTCTTTCTCAAACATAGTGATAATCGGTTTGAATGTATTTGCTTCTATTACGAAAAGCTAGATTTGCCATCATGAAAAGACAGCTCTTGTTGTCACAAAGTAAAAATGAATGGAATTTTGTCTATTTTGACTCCAATATCTTTGAGAAGAAATTGTATCCATGTCATTTCAGCTGTTGTAGATGCTATGGCTCTATACTTGGCTTCGGTGCTAGATCTAGAAACACTCTTTTGTTTATAAGGCTCTCCAAGAGATGCAATTTGTGCCTAAGAATACACAAAAGCCTGTTGTTTATCTTCTGGTTTGAAAACATCTAGCCCAATCTGAGTAACAAAAAAAAAAGCATATAAGTCAAGTGTGCTTTGCTTTAAAATATTGATACCCTTATTAATTAATCCTTTAAGCCATTTGAGAATTCTTGAGACACCGCGATAATGTCCTTGTAAATGTTCATATGTAAATGGACTGGATTGATAGCAAAAGATATTTCAAGACAGGTGAATGTCAAACATTGAAGAGATCCAATGATTTGACGATAAAGAGTGGGGTCATCAAAGACTTCATCTTTTTTCTCAACATGATCCAACTTGGAACTCATAGGCATGTTGCTCAGCTTGCAATTCTCCATCCTTGCTGTTTCTAAAATGTCTTCAGCATATTTTGTTTGGCACAAAAAAATTCTTGGAGGTGTCCATAACACTTCAATGCCCAAGAAATAATTAAGGTGTCAAGATCTTTGACTAGAAATTCAGAGCAAAATTTGTCAATAATGACTTGGATGGTAGAATGGTAATTTCCTGTTAAGGCCACGTCATCTACATAAATTAGAAGTATCAGAGTTGTAGATTCATGATGGAAGACGATCATGGAAGGGTCTGCAGCACTAGAAGTGAAACCATAATCAAGAAGGAAACCACTTAACTGAGCAAACCAAGCTCGCGGTGCTTGCTTGAGGCCGTAAAATGCTCTTTGAAGCTTAAATACATAATTAGGATTATTTTCACCTTCATATCCAAGAGGTTGCTGCATATATACATCATCATGTATGGCACTAGGAAATAAGACATTTCTAATGTCAAGTTGCCAAATTTCCAATGTTTAACAACATCAATAGATTATATCATGCAAATGGTAATGGGTCGCACCACAGGAGAGAAGGTTCAAGAAAATAAATACCTTCTTTTTGGGTGAATCCTCTAGCTACGAGCCTTGCTTTCAGCTTGTCTAAAGACCCATCAGATTTAAGTTGGGTCTTAAAGACCCATTTAGATCCCACAAGATTCATCTTCGAGTTGTAGAGAACAAGTCTCCAACTTTGATTTTCATGCAAAGTTTTCTTCTCTTTGTCCATGGCAGTGTTCCATCCTAGGTGTTTGAGAGCTTCGTGGACGTTTTTGGGCTCCTTGGGAACTCCTTGATAGAGATGATGTAGATTGGTATGTTTTGGATTGGGCTTGTGGGTGCCAACCATAAATCGTGTCAACATAGTTCTTAATATGTTCAAGCTCATTAGAAACACCATGATTCTCTTGTGAGATGGCTTCAAAGGTTGAGACATCATGATCATGAGCAGTTCTTTCTTGATCAAGAGTGAGCTTCAGAATAGAATTACCTCTATGATGGGCATTTTCAGCATTCATAATGGGCTCTTCAATGCCCAAAGTTGACTCTTGAGCATGAGGCTGCAAATCATGTGCAGCTTGTCGATGTCCATCAATAGTGGTACCCACCATATCTTGTGAAGAATATTCATGGATCTCAGTCCATTCATCAAAAGAAACCAAGTCAGTCATTAGAGAGTCTCCTTCAAATAAACCAGCAGGATTCTTATAAGGTAAAACATTTTCATCAAAAACAATATGCCGACAAATAAAAGTTTTCCCAGAGCTAGGATAAAAATATCTATATCCCTTGAACTGTCAAATATTGTAGGCTATATCCAAGAGAAATGCAACGTAATGAGTGTGGGTTGATTTTATCTTTAGCATAGTCTCTCAAATAAGAAAAACAGCACATCCAAAATTTCTAAGATAATCATATCTAGCATTAGGAGAGTCCATGTGAATCGAAGATGATGGTAGTCTGTTGAGAACAACAGCATCGTTTAGGCACATTAGCATGTAAAAGCATTGTGAGGTCCAATTTAGTGATAATTTTTTGTTTCCGTTCTGCCAATCTGTTTTGCTCTTTAGTATAATGACAAGAAAATTGTTGTTTGGATCCCAACATCCTTTAGTATTCAGCAAACTTATGACTGATATATTTGCCACTACCATCGGACTGAAAATTTTTAATTTTATTGTCAAATTGTCTTTCTATATATCTGTGAAAATGCAGGAAACACTAAAAAAAATCAGACTTAATTTTTAAATGAGAAAGCCATGAAAATCATGAATAATCATCAGTAAATAGTACATAATACTTGTACCCAAAATGAGAGGTGACAGGTGTTGGTCCCCACAAGTCTGAATGATTTTTTTTCTAAAATTTCTTTGCTATCATGAACTCAACTAGAGAAATGCGATTTACATGCTTTTCCAACTTGACAACCGCTACAAATAGATGCTAATTTAGAAGTAGATGAACACATTTGAATTAAATTATTTTTCTGCAAATGCTTGATGATGGCAGCAAGGGGATGCCTCAAACGATAATGTCAATCATCTTCCGAAACGCGACAAAACCTATGAGAAAATAAAGCAACATGTGGACGTTGATTTCCATCTCAAGGTTGTAAAGGCCGTCTCTCTAGTGAGCTGACTAATAGATTGAAACTCTTCTGTGTTTCATGAATTGGAAAGCATAAGGTAAATCTCTAGTGAGCTGACAGATAGAAAACTCTTCATTAAAATCTGGAACAATTCGACTTTGTCCAATGTGAGATATAGGTAAAGTATTACCATTTCTCAGGAGAGTTGTTTGAAATTTTACCTTAATTTCTAGTCATATGTGCCAACATTTCAGTGTCGACGAACCACTCGGAATCTTGTGAGTCTGCAATATTAATAACAGCCAAAGCTTGTTGTGCATCCTCTACTTGGTATGCATGATAAACAGAGTGGTATTGCTTCGTACAAATTTGGCACACAACGGACTCTATTCTTCTTATCATTCTCGGAGGAGGAAGGAGTGTCACTGCGAGAACTTTTGTTTGGCCGATAGTTATTTTGCTGATATGAACTACGTCCTTGACAATGGCCACGATTGGATATTAGCTATAGCCATAATCAGAGTAGGAGGAGTCTTAAGTCGAGAATCGAATCTCTGAAGTAGAGGGACGACTTCGTCGTAAGAGGGAGCAGGTGGGCGAATCATAAAAGCCACAGAAGCTTCATATCCTTCTCCTAATCCTTGAAGGAGTCCGTAGACGCGAGGAACATCAACTAATGGTTTTCCTATTGCAGAAAGATCATCACATATACGTGTGATTTTCTGAATATATTCTTCAACAGTCTCCATTCTTTTGGAGAGAGGTTAGCAGATGCGTGAGATGAAACTCTCGTTCACGAGAGCTTCGGAAATAGGCATTCGGTTAGGCCTTCCAGATTTCACATGAAGTCTCCAGGCCAACGACCTTGCCAATAGCACTTTCAGACAAGGTGGCAGTCATCCATCCTTTGATCATTTCCTCCAAGCAATATATTAAGGATTGTGAACAGTCTTTCGACAAGATGATCAGAAGGATCAAAAACCTACTTAGGTGGTGGTGGCTTCTCCCCTGTAATAAAACCTTGAGGATCTTGACTCTCAATCATAGCAAGAACTTGGGTTTCATAGTAAGAAATTTTTGGTCGTCAACTTGAGGGAGACAAAGTTCGGCACATTAATTGTCGAAGGATATGAAAAAATATTGGAGAAGACATTTGTGGATGGCGATGTCATGCCTTCCTCTGATACCATGAAGAAATTACAGCAAGGAAGGAAAAAAATACCAGAATTAACGTGGTTCGGCTTCTATAAGCCTACATCCACGATTAACACGCACAGGCCACAGACCAGAGATTTTATTCAACCAGAGGAGAAGTTATTATACAATGTGCGTGTATGCCTTATTATATAGGCTACAACTTCACAATGGAATACATTCAAGGGGAATATGAACCAATTCTAGATTTAATGAGTTTTTTCCCTCTTTGTCTTTGCAGGAGATGTTCTTCAACTGCTTCTTTGGAGATGTCAACAAGTTTCTTCATAATGCCAATCTCTCTCTGCTCGTGTTTCCCCTCTTCTTTCTTTCCAAGATTATCTTCAACAGTTTTCTTGGTAACGTTGTGATCAATTTGGGCAAAATCGTTAACAGGAAAAAAAAAAAAAAGAGAGAAACTTTGTAATCGATCTTGGTCTATCTCCAAATCCATTTCCTATAAGCAAGTATTGAAACCCAGTGGATCATGTAATCCAATCAAATTCTCACTCAAATTTCTGCAAAGTGGGTGGCCTATGGATGTCTTGGCTCCTCTTGAATTTTAAAATTTAAATTTTACGTGTTCAAGTTTTTAAAAATTACATTTCAATCCCAGCACAAATTTCAAAAAAATATTTTAGGCGCTTTGAAAATCTGTATTTTGACACTTTCAACCCCGCAAACAAATATTCTGGATCGCCCCTGTTCCTACAAATGTTAGACTCAAACCCACAAATTTTAGGTTTGAGTTATGCATGAATACATAATCAGGCAAACACAAGCTAGATCAGCTCTTAAAAAGATGAGGAAAAGAAGAAACAGGAACTTCACAAGCGATCATGGTCTATATCCAAATTCATTGCCTATAGACAGATACTGAAACCTAGTAAAATTTTGTGGACCCACCAAATTCTGTCTCAAATTCTTACACAAGGGCAGAACAGGAGGCAGTAGAGCTCATGGCTCCCCTCATATTTCTAGAATATGAGTTTTACATGTCAAATTTTTTAAAAAAATTGCAGCTAAACCCGAGTAAGAATTTAAAAAAAATATATATTAAGTCTTTTAAAAATCAAAACAAACTATTTATTATTATATTCTATCAGGTGGTTTAGAATGCCATATTACCCATGTAGCCCTTTCTAAAAGTCTGTCCTTTAACAATTTCAACACTAGATAAAAATTCTAGCCCCCCCTTGTTTGAAGGGTATACATGATAAACTGTAAGTCACATGATTTTTCACCCTCTTTCTTGATATCATGAATTGATGCCAATCATGTCAAGTACTTCCCATGAGTAAAAAGAAAAAGCTATCAGTGGAGTTAACAGGATAAAGGATCACACTCCAAATCATGTGTTGTTGAAATCCAGGACGCCCCACATGGTGACCCAAGTGCAGCTTTTATCTTCTTGAGCTTGATGAAAGTTCATCATCATGATAGCCCACTCCTGCTTCAATTCTGCTGTGGCCCCAACGTCACATGGAGGAGAATGAATTGGTCACATGAATTTCACATTATCAGGGTTGCAGCTTTTTTGAACATTCCAGATACTACTCAAGTTCAAAGGGGAAACTGATATAGATTTTTGGATCAGAAGAGTGGGTATTGAATGTGGTCTGATTCAAAGAAAATAAGCTTGTTCTATTCTGATCTGGGTCACACAAATTGGATTTGAATCTGGTATGGAGTTTCGTAACTGAATCTGAATCTGAGTCTGGCACCCAGTAGCTGAGCTACCATAGGGTTGGTGTGGGCAACTGCCCACCCCAGCTTTTGTAAACCATTGTAAATTTTTTTTATCCTTTGTTGGACACTCAGGCCTAGCCATATAGGGTGCTCACATCAGACCCAAGCCAATGTTTTGTAGCTCTACATGCACCCAATTCATTGCAATAATAAAATGAATTTGTGCCCCTCCCCTAAAACTTTCTGGCTCCGCCACTACTGGTGCCCTACTTGGATCTCATGATGAAGAATTAGAAAACGTATGAATGTTGAACCCTATGCTAGCAGGATCCGGATTAGATTTAAAAAGTAGTGTTTAGATCTGATTCCAATTAGATAGGATCGACTGCATTTGTTAAACATCGAATTCGGCCCAAATCCAAACCAGTCACATTCCATATTATATATACGTGTCTGCTCCAAATAATCTACATCTTAATTTTCACTTTAAAAATTGTGGGGATCTGCCATTTTTCCGCAGCAACTGCACACATAATCACGTGGTTCTTAAAATGATAGATACTGTCGATGGGATTGGCTCATCGGTTTTCCTTAAATTTGCCACGATTTAGAGAACAAGCAAAGGATGGTTTAGTTTCAACTTTCAATAGAAAGCATGCATCCAATTTGGTTTAAGATTCCTCTCACAATTGAAATCACCGCATTCTTTCAATGTGAGATCGTTCACGTTGGGTCCAAATCTAAACTTGGAACCACTATGTGCTTGAACAAACGTGACCAGTGCCACTTGGAATCGTGTTTGCCTTGCAACTAAAGCATGAGGCAACATCCTAGTTTATAAAGATTTCAACTAAGATCTAAGATCTCTCTCTCTCTCTCTCTCTCTCTCTCTCTCTCTCTTTGTGTGTCCGTGTGTGTGTGTGTGTGTGTGAGTTACATGGTATGCACTTAAAAAAAGAGAAGGTGGGAGTTGGGGTATTCGGAGGATTTTTCAAAAAGAAATGTTTTATTTTAGACTTTTTAATTTTTTCATTACCCTTTTATCCTTGTAGAGCCTTTCTACTGGTACATGGGCATTCTGGTCATTTTGAACTTTGGGGTGCATATAACCAGCTTAGACTTATTAATGGCACTCCTGACAAAATAAAATTATAAGGCTTGTACCCTCACCCTCATGGCTAACATATTACTCATATTATAGATGCAAGAAATCAAGAATGATATAAGACTATCCTCCATCAGGTATCCAATCTTTCCTTCACCAACCTCTGTGGCATGTCCCCTTATATGCTATTTACCCTAAGAATACTGCGTTTGATTCACGAGTTAAACATCTAATTACTTATAAACCAACCTCAAAGAACTGATGTCTCGACGTCTTCTCAGTTGTGCTCTTGTGACAAAACTTTCTGAACATGTGCAAACATGAGGATGGCAGATTTGAATACTTTTTCGAACCTGATGAGTTTCAAACAGCGGTAGTGACAAATTGTTCTGAAACGTGTGCAGAGATACTCTTACTGCTTAAACAAACATGAACTTGATATGAAAGTCCTTTTTGCATCTTAAAACCATGAAACAAAGTGTTCAAATAGTGCCCAAAGAGACCTTTAGTTGGTAGGGTGCTGACCAACAATTAATAGGATCGCTTTCTTGAAACATGCAAGTTTGCTTCAATATTAAGGTTGTTAACTTGGCTGGAGCGTGGGTTGTATTCCCTGTGATCTCGATTTGAGTTGCGTTTGAGCGAGTGAGCAGCAGAGAGGCTGAAATGTTGGATTTCGAGATCTAAGTGAGGTTATGGTTAGACCCTTCAAACTTAGAAGGCGGTCACTTATGGCCAGTGGTGAAGCCAAGATTTTTCATCAAGGGAGCACTTGTAGGTGAGACAATTTTTGTATGGGCACTGCATATAAATTTGAATTCATAACAATGTGTTGACACATTATAATGAAATTTTTGATGGACTGGCATGGGCAATTGCCCACCTTAGCCAACAAGTAGCTTTGCTACTGCTTATGGCTATGCCCTTCAACTTAGAAGTAGTCTCTGCCACTCTACAGTTTAAGAAAGTACTGCACCAAAACATGATAGTGTCTCAGTGGCAGAGCCACATGGTCCGCCTTGCAAAGTTAGTTTAATATTATTTTAGTATTTTGATATATCTGATTGTTATACGTATAAGTGCCTCAAATAAATTAAAGATATTGAATGAGTGCCCCTACCAAAAACAATTCTGACATTAGAAACCAGACTTTGTGAGCGGTCATGCCGCCCATTGTGCTGCGCCCTTTGGGGCACGTTAGAGATAATTAATTAAGACAGCTCAAAACATTTTGAAAACAGGAAAATGCGGAGGAAGAATTATGAAGCGTAGACGCCAAGACAAGAGAGAGCTGTTATTTCTTATGTCTTTAAGTCATGCCTGCCTGCTATCGGGCGACCCATTTATGTCACATTGTATATCTAATGAAACGTGCATGCAACGTTGTACTCAGAGCTAGTAAATGAATTGAAGATGTACGTCTACAGCCTTTCTCTCTCATGGATGCAAACGTTCTCTCTCTGATATGGCCTAAAAAATCGAGAGGCTTTTCTAACTAGCTAAAAAGATCTCAACGGCTTTTCTCTCTTTCAACGATGAAGTCTCTCTCCCTCATTATATATGTAAAAAGAATTAACATCAACCAGCTTCAAGATATACCAAACACTTAGGTCAGGAATAAAAAACCAGACCCATTGATTTTTGTTCAAAACCTATTTTAAATACAATATAAACTTCTTAATATATTTATAAAGACTATTTTGATATAAAACATGCTTTGATTCAAGTTGTTTTAATGAAAAATGTTGATATTTTAATTATGATGCTATGAGGCCATTCATTTTTTCCTTATTATAAAAACACCATTAAAGTCTAATATATGTTCAACTTAGTATATGTTTTGCATCAACTCATTCTTAAGATCATATCAACATGGTTAGATTGCCAAAAAAAAAAAACACTTCAAAATCAGAATCAAAGGGTTTGGTTTTTATCCCTGATGTGGGCATCTGGTTTTATATATATATATATATATATGATAAAGAGAGAGAGAGAGAGAGAGAGGATGACAAATAGGAAATTGTCTTTTAGCATCCTGCCATCGTTTTCTTATCCCCGGCCGAGGCGCATTCCTTTTGGAACACCATACCATACCACCAGTTGGCCGTCCATATGCAGGAGATATACTTAACTAGAACTTGTATTTTTTTTTGTTTTTTATCATTACTTTTCCAGGCTCTTCTGATGTTCATCAGTAGATGCAAGGTCGCTTTAGGCAACCTCGACAACTCTAAATCAAGCCGATGGCTTCGAACAATCCTGTGGTCTGGAATAGCGTGGATTATATATAAGATAGTTCAAGTTGGCGTGTTTGATTGCCTTATATTTTAATTAGGAAATCATCTTAATTAATCCTATAGCAATCTGTGCAGGGGCAGAGCCAGGGGCCCCTGTTCACATGTAAATTTTAATAAAAATAATTCATTTTATATAAAAATTTTGAAAAATGATGTTTCGGTTAAATTTGAAACTATAATTCAGCAACTCTCATAAAAAATTTTTTGGTTCCGCCCTTGAATCTGTGGGTTTCAAAATCATAGATTTAAACATTCAAGAACGCTTCCGATGAAGACTCGAAAACCATGAACTTTAGGTGCAACGAATATTATTATTTTTTAGTTAAACAAAATATTCTCAAATCTTGGATTCTATGATCTTATAAGATCTTGGGTTGCTTTGGATCTTAGATTCAAATCGAATTGGTAGAAAATCTGCTGGATTTTACCTGCCAATACAAAGATACCATGTCTCGTGCATTATTTTCCTCTCATTTTTCAAATATTATTTTAAATTTGCTTTCAAAAAAGAAAGTATTCTTTTCAACTTAATTATTTAGCTGAATCAGCTTATTCAGTGAATCGACGGGTCCGCTTATTGGCTTCAGATTCCAGTCTTCACAACGCTGGTGTCAAGACAAAGAGCATCATATGGCCATTTAAAGCCTACTGCAATTTTATATTTTTGATGTGCAAATTATTAAAAAAAAAAATCAGAGGTAGGAAATAAAATGAATGAGAAAATATTATTAATTAACTTCTTAGTTAGTTGATTAGTGTTGTATAGGCAGTCATCAGGATTTCGTGAGAAGCAAACCCTGGCAGAAGCCAATATTATATCTTGAAGAATCCTGAATTTATGGCTAAGGTTAATCCACTGCCAATTACATATAAAACGTCATTAATTAATTCCTTACAACGTCAATTAGACGGATCCAAATCTGGTTTTACGAAAAATACAGTCCGAATTGGAGCCTAAGATCAAAGCCAGTTGCACCAAATCGAATTAATCGAATTTGATAATAGCTGAACGTGACCCGAATCCGAACCATTTAAGAGAAAGAGATGGATCGGATAGAAAGGCAACTAAGAAAAATGGTGGATAGCAAAGCAACACAAGTAAAGCTTTTCTTGAACGGCCTGTATAGTCCCCCCTATGTTAATCCATAAGGAATTCATTTTTTCTATTAAACATTCCTTGGTTCCCAATCAAGCAAAATAAGGAGCAAGGAAAGGAGAGATTAAGCAAATTATCATGCTGGTTCGGACCATTTGTGGGGCATTTGATAGCATCGGATCTGAAATTCAAGATGATTAACTTGAGATCATTGGGAATCTCAGCTCTGCAGACTGAGGGTGTGTTTGATAACTTCAAATCTCGGATCCGATGCTGATCTAAAATCCTTTTATGTGGGAACCGTAATGTAAACAAACACCAGATTTTATCATTATGTAAAAAGAGGATTTGAGATCCTTAGTTTATAGCCAAAACCTCATATTTGAGGTAAGATTGGGAAGGGAGTGTCTGACCTTAAATCCGCAGATCCGAAACTCTAAACAATTTCAAATCGCCTTGGATCTTGGATTTGAGACACGCTCCTTTGAGGTCAGTCCTCCCTCTTATCCGCCTCAAATATGAGGTTTTATAATGAAAGGGAGCGCCTTTGTGGATTTCTTTATTCAAGTTTGGATGGAGATCACAACATACTAAATGTTAGTAAATGTTGGTAAAGACTGCACACGTACCGAAGAGGGAAAGAGTCGTCAGTATTAATTTAATTATCACTGGTTGCATGGTTTTTCTTTTCTATTTTGCATCGTTGATATATGTATATATATTAACATTTTGTAATATATATATATATATATGAACCGTCACAAATGCACATCTTGTAATATATATATATATATATATATAAAGCCAATCGGATAGAGATATGAGTGGTTGCACCTTCAAAAGGGGAGGAGGGGCCTGTCGTTAGCATCTCCCCATCACCTCTCATATCTGGTAGGCTGAATGCTTTTCTTTTTAAAATATCGCGCCACCAGTTATCGGATAGCACGAGGATCTCAAGTGGGAAATTTATTTAACGTTCCTCTGTTTGGTGTATCGTGAGGCCTAGGGTCCCTCACGGCCGTCGAATCCAGAAAGAAGGGAATATTTTTCAACGATCCCGAGGGAAGGGAAGACAATTCCCAGAAATATTGATCGTCCCTCCGACTACTAATCCATGGTTTTTGAATTCGCTATCAAACATAGCTTCCACATCTTTATAAAGAAAAAAGCCTAGCTGGAAGGGTAGTTTAACACTTTCCACGATAAGTAAAACAAACATGAAACGAAGGGTAGTTTAACACTTTCTAACCTTGGCCTTATTTAGAAGGCAACTTAGGGTCAGCTTTATCTTCCACACCAAGTTGTGGAACTCTGCAACACACACCAGCTAGAGGATGAGCCTCTGCCCTTTTCTCTACTTAGCAAGCTGAAAGTCGCTAGTTCAAATCTCAGAGGTGTCCCGGCTTCTTAACTAATGGTCTCAAGGGTTTACATCTCGGGCAAGCGACAAAGTCTCTCAGCATGTTTAGATCAGGACAGAGAGAGAGAGAGAGATTAACTTATGAAATTGGATTGGGTTACTAAAGTCTACAAGTAGTTAGCGGCTGTGAAGGACATTGAGTGACAGACCATCCAAGGCAGAAGTCTCAGGTTGCTTCTTCGAAGCTGAGAGAAGGAAAGTCAGTCAACAAAGCACCCGTTCAGCAAAGAAACTAATCAATCTGTTTTGAACTCAGCTAAATGCCACTCTTCTGGGTGTACATAGTCAAGAGAGAGAAAGAGAGAGAGAATTTGGAACAAAAAGTTTAATTAGACTTTCTAGACATTGATTTAGTTGCCAATCAATGGAGGAAAAAGGAACTTCTTATTAGTGGGAAAAGGAGAAATTAGAGCATCATGCTGATTAAACTTAGTTGTGACTAAGAATTCTGCTTATTGGAAGACATGCAAAGTAGCTCCCGGACAAACCACATCAGCTTTTCCATAATTATATATCAACCTTATTGAGTGGAAAAGTAAGGCTGTCATAGCCTAGAGTGCTTGTGGCTCTTTAAGTGCATATAAGAGCAACTACCCTCTTCTTAAAAAATTGCATTTTATTATTATTATTATTATATGTGTGTGTGTAGAGAGAGAGTCATGTATATATCTGTTCTTTCATTGGTTTAGAAAAAGTCGAAAGCCTCCTCATTCCTTTGGCCTTATAGAAAAGGACATAGATTTGAGTTTTTCAACTCCAATGCGTCATTCAATTTGATTTCAAGTGCCTAATAAGTAGCTGATTGAATCAAAATACCAACCTATCTTTTTGCTGCCTGTTTTAAGCAAGTGAGCAGGCTCTGATGATCATCAGTTTGAAGAATGACCTTATGCATATGCACTTTCATACATCACTTTCTTAGGTTCTTTGTCCGTAGCGATGTTAACGGATCAGATTCAAATCAGATATATACTTTACCATATCCTTTACCATATCTGGTTTTTTTTTTTTTTTTTTTTTTTATATCTACATTTTTGGATTCAGATTTATATTTGAATTTGAATGAAGAAAATTCTATAGTATATCTAAACGCTAGTCTTTGATTCAACTCTTGTGGGGTGTCAGCTCTCTGCACTAGCCAATGCAGCCCCCGACGGTCTTGTTCCCTACCAGAAGGAATATGGCTAACTTTTAGAAATTTTTGGCCTTTATATGACTCCCTGCAAACACAATGAAATGGGCAGTGAGATGAGCTTAAATCTGGTTTTAGGGTTTTGTCGTTCTTTATTGTGAAAAACACTGGACCTTTTATGCATTTCACTTTTTTTGGAGCTGGACCCATTTTTTATGGGCCCCGAATTATATATCCAAACCTCACTGGACCCACATGCATGGATTGGATTTGGATCAATACTCCAGACACCAATCCATGCCCACGAATCATTAAATTTGGATCTTACCTTCACAAATAAGTTGAAAGTAAAACTAGCAGATAAGGTCTGACCTGGATTTTACCCAGCAGAGGATTCGGGTCAATTCTTTCGGTCAGAAAACGGGCTCCGCATTATGTAACACAATGAGTGCCCCCACAAAGTTTCACCAAAGAGAGCACTTTATCAGAGCCTCCTTTTTCTTTCCCCCTTTTTTTTTTATCCGCTTTTTCATGTGGGCCTCATTTGTTCTCAACTGCCTTGTGCAATGTTCCTAGCACTGGTGAACGAGTGGTTGCGGGCTTGTGTCGGGCGGTACGTATCGTGATCTCGAGAAAACGGTACGATAGGGTGGTCTGCTTATTGATCCGTGGGCTGAATGAAGAGAAGGGGACTCAAGATTCATAAAGCCAAAGATCTGGATCTCTAGTTTTTTACACAAAATCAATAACCAAACTGAATTTATGATTGTTATTATTATATATATATATATATATATATATATATATATATATATATATATATATATATATATATATATATATATATATAAATTGAATAGTGATTTTTTTGTACCTCATCTAATATGGACCGTCCGAACTAAAACCCTAATCGAATTTGTATTTCTAATGCTTAAAATTCACACTAAACAGACCAGTTCGGATCTCCAAAATCCTGATCTTGGTGGACCCCACGAACCTCATGGAGGAGATCCAGGCCTCGGGAGAGTCTGACCCGACCCGTTGTTGTCGAGACCAGGCCGCCTGATTTGCCCTGTCCCGGACCCGGAGGCTGGCGGTAGGTGAGGAGCGGGTCCCGGTCGATGTCAAATTTTGGATCGAGATTGGGTGGGACTTATTGTCCCCGTAATACCATGGGTGAAGGAATTCCGAGTTCTTTTTGTTCGCCCCACAGTCTGGGCGCCCACCGGATTAGCCCCGACCCGAACCGCACGTCCCGACGAGCGAACCCATGGTTTCTGTGAACAGGAAAAAGCGCATAAATTTGTAAAATAAAACAAAAGATAACGTGACGTGGGCCCCGGCACCCAGAGACCGCACGCCCCCATCACCATCCCAAATAAAATACAAATAAAATTCAACGGACGGACACCAGTGCCATGTGGGGGAGAGCACAAAGGTCCGGCATACCCTTTGACCATTTGAAATGGGCCAGAGACAGACCTCCCTTGTTTGGCAGGTCAACGCTTGACCATTGTGCAACCCAATGAAATTTGTATGGAGCATAACCAGGTTTTGCATTAACTCCGCTTAAAGTCACTCTAGATATTTGATATGTTGGATTTGAACTTGCGTTTTAGCCCTGTTTCAGTTTGTACTTAAACCGATAATGTGAATCATGGCAACCAGTATTATGTATGTTCTAAAGATTTTGATAAAATCTTTGATCATGTTCCAGAGATGCATTTCCATTTGCATGTGAGCAATCTTGATAAATTGTAAACACTACAGAATTGCTAAATCACATGTCATAAATTTGAAAATTTTCAATATTGTTTCTACGTCCATTATATGCTTAAGTCGTTAGAAGTTTATTTATATTGTACAAGCTTGTATGCCCTCAAAATTGACATATTATTTTTCGCTTATGCAGCAATTCCATAAGAACATTTGAAGATTTTTCTTGTGCGTTTACACCATCTAAAACTATGATGTTTCTTGTGATTGCCATCCTTTTTTTTTCTTTTAGAATTTTAACTTGCAAACTCGCAACAAGATGCTTAAGTTGGTAGTAGTCAACGAGCCCATGGGGAGGAAAGCGGCGTTATCATAATACATAAGGGCATCAAGGTCTTTGCGGAACCGATAATACGGGAGGCAGTAGGAACGGCGGAACCTCGCACTCCCAGCCGGTCGCCTCCAGCTTGTGTCAGGCAGTGGGTGCATCTGCCACGTAGGACGTTCTTTGGCACGTGGCGGCCGCATCTACCGATGACTCAGCAATTAAAAGGGCCAACGGGACCAGCAGACGTGGCGGCTCTCAGGCCGTGGATTTCGACTGCAAGTGGGTCTCCTCTTGTTTTGCTAAAAGCAATTAAATAATTCGCCGTTTATTTATGATTCTATTGGTTGGTCTGTCCGTGCGAAGAACAACTTGGTCGAAAGTTGCTGGACAAAACTGGCCCCGACTTGATGATGGGAACGAGATGGCTATATCCGACCCGAATCAGAACAGTTGAGATCTGCTCTCCTATGCACCAAACCAGACCTAGCTCATTAATGAAAGCAGATCTCCTTCATGCTTACCAAAAATCTAACTCTCCCTGTTTGTTATATTTGAAATGAACATTAAGTACTACTACACCAATATCTTTGCTTATAAGTGTGACCACATTTGGACATAAATTATTGACTAATTACTTCTTCCTACCTTTTCCCCCAAATATCTTTGCATCAAAATATTACTTAAACGGCATGACTTCAACATCACATATAATCGTGCTTCAAAAGAAGTTTAATCTCACCACTAGGCCTACTCTCGGCATATATTTTGTGTTTCTTTCCATCAGCATTTTTTGCCCTAATTCAGATTAATATTCAAATTTTCCCTTTTTCCTGTTTGGGACAATTAATCTCGACGTTTCTTAGATTTAATGACGCTTTTGATTGCCCATAATCTTACATTCATACGAATTTGATGTGACTTGCTTGTGCTGATCGTGACATTAAACGACTAAATTATACATAAGAAGTCTATGATTCATCTTCACATGTTTGACGTCCAAAGATCCTTTTCAGATCCACACTGCAGCGAGAAAAGCTGAGGATTCATGCATCTTGGATTCGAAATCTCACGGTTGTCAAATCAGAAGGGAAAACAATCGTAGCCTAATTGGTTTTTCCCAAAAGGTGAGGAAGAATGGGAATCAGTAAATGGTAATTGAAATTCAGACACCACGAAAAGGAGGGGTTGCCCTTTTTTTGCGTCGGATAAAGTGAGACATGATAATACAGATCCAATACTATTGGGATTCGATCCAATGGTATCAAATTGAAGATGCGTCGTCAACACGATACTCTAAGTACGTTAGACGAGATCTATTTTAAAGTCGTTGGGTCTAACTATGGTCTGAACTCCGTTGTGGATGCCTAGAAAGGGAATGCAGAAAACGGATAAGTGTCGCATATTTTGGATCTTGTCCGATCCATTTATAGTGAGAATGTCACGTGAAAACAGTAATGCTTTTTTTCTCGCCTGATGATGGATCCACAAGTCAATCTTAGATCCGGTCGCTGATCGAGCGCCTCACGACCCGGACTCCTCCACTGACCCGAGCTCCCCGGCACAATTTAGAAAGTCAAAGGTCAAAATCGACCTCCCCGCAGAAAATGTCCTGCACAAGGGTCGCCTTTGGACCTCGCTATCGTGCTGGGTGGGTCGCGACATATCTATAGAAAAGTACTGCTTTAACCTTCACTTATTGGCACGTTTACTAGTTTGTCCTAACGGATGTCGACTGAAAAGTTCCCTTGACAACTGGATCCGATTAGCATTCATTACTGAACTTTTCCTTTCCATTTACCTCCGGAACCAATTTGTACCAGAACCGACCCGCTACCACTACACAAAGGGTAGAGGGGTACTTGTGGACAATCAGTTCTCAGGACTTAAACTGTCCACCTGTCGCCCTTGACCCGCGTGGAGCCCGCTTCGTCCTATGGACGCTGACGTCATAAAAGTTTCTTCCAATCAGATGACGACACGTAGCCGGAGCTTTTGCCCCGATCCGAGGGCCGTACGATGGAACGGGGGGCCTGAGATCCAACGGTCCAGGAGTCGTGGGAAGGGCGATCGGACGGAGGGATGCTTGGGTTTCTAGAGTCTTCGTCGGAGGAGGGGGAAGGGACCCCTTCAGTTAACCACGGTTAAATGTTAACCACCAGCGGCTTGCCCCCCACTCGGGTTAAGATTTCGACAGGAGAGAGAGAGAAAGAAGAGAGAGAGAGAGAGAGCGAGAGAGACGAAGGCGAGGGTTTCCTCTTCTCCTGCTCCTCCTCTCCGCCCCCCCATTCCCCCCGTTTCCCTCCCTTTTTCGGACGCTTACAGAGCGAACTCCTTCTCTCTTTACTCTCGCTTTTCGTTCATTTCACAATCTCATTGAGCGAGCGATTGAGAGGGGACGAGAGAAGAGAAACACAGAGAGATCTAAGCCGTTGTTGCGGCCAGGAACTCGATTCCCGGCCATCGATCTCTGGGCTCCGATGAGATCGACGGCGGAAAGATGACACGAGTTAGCTAAGTGCCGTCTGTTGACCGTTCATTTCCCGTATTCGAGCGGATTTGCCTCCCGGAGTGCGTAAGATCTTATCCCTTTTTCCCTCCCATCCCCTTTTTTGGTTGTTTTGAGACCGGGATTGGGTAGATCGGAGTTTTTTTGTTCAAATTTATGGACGGAGGTTCGGTGACATGCGGGAGAAATCGTTTTGGACGTTCTGGTGTCGATCTATAGAGATGTCGGCGTTTTTTTGGTTCTGGAACGTGCAATACATGCGGTTTTGGAGTCGGATGGATGTATTCATGGATTTGAGTGAAAAGTTCTGGCATTTCTTGTTGTGCTGGTCGGATAGGGTGAGAAATGTGTAGGTTTGTATGCGAGTTTTGTGTGCATCTGAATAAGTTCCATTTCTGGTGTTTTTTTACATGTGTACCCATCTGTTTCGGATGACCGCAGAGATTGAGTGTCTTCAGAAGGAGGATTTGTTGTCCTTTTCTGTGATTATGCTGGTCTGAGAAATTTTGAATATGGGATAGATTCTTTGCTTTAGCTTGATCGGGGTTATGCTGGCGTAAATTGCGCTTGGTGCAAAGTTTCCTGACTTCTTCCTTTCTTTCTCCAGTAATTTTGAACAATTTCTCTTAGTTGGGTCAGGGTTGTGTACGATCTGAAGCTGCAGTAAGCAGCGGGGCTTGTCTTTATGATCCTGATATTTCTGCTGTATCATGTTCCTGTTTCTATGCTTCTGAGAGGTTTGTTTTGTTGGGTTCTCAAAAGGAGCTTTGGCCTGTCACGTTTGTATTTACTAAGTGGATCAAACTTTACTATTTTTTTTATGCACACGACTGTATATTGATGTACTGTTAAACTTCCTAGTGTAGCAACCTTTTGCTTAAGTTCTTTGTGATGAACAAAGTTTAAAGGGAGACAATCATGCAGTCCTTTTTTTCTGATAAAGTGGCGTAATATTAGGTTTTGGTTTACTTCAATGTAGTCAATTTGGTATTAGGGATGCATTGCCTGAATAAATGGTAGGTAAGTACATGGTTGGGGTTTCTTCAATGAAAAAGTGATTTTGTTTGTTTCAGTCGTCCAATCGGGGAGCTTGATTTCTCTTTTTGGGATGTAGACAGTAGACTGATGCATTTTCTTCTTGCATCTCTCTCTCTCTCTCTCTCTCTCTCTATATATATATATATATATATATATATATATATATATATATATATATATATATATATATATATATATATATCATTTGCACAGTCACCATTTCCAAATCTCTTTGTGGAAATCTATCAGCAATAGAGATGTTACCCATCCCTTCCCTTGCCCTCTGAGTGTTTGACAAGGTCAGTCATCTAAGCTTTATAGCCAGGAGAACACACTTTGTCAAAATTTAATGTCACACAGTTTGAATACCTTAGACGTGTGCTATAAAAGGAGGGTTAGTGGTGATGGCGATGGATTCAGAGCAGATAAATGAAAATGGAAATGAAAATGAAGCAACAGGTGCCCTACGTTTTTGCAGACATCAGTCTTATTTCTGCTTATCAAAGCTTGTTTAAACATGAACACTTGTTAAGAAGCTATTTATGGTTATGCATAGCCAGACTGGGTATGCTTTGACTATGACTGAACCGTATTCAACTTATCCTGGATCAGTAATAAGGCAGTTGCTCTAGATCTATGTAATCACTTAAGTTATTGGGTGAAGTCGAAGTTGTCAAAATGGAGACAGGTGGGAAGTACTGAAATCTTTTTGTAATATGGTCATCCAAAAAGGTTTCTGAAGATTAGATTATGCATATGCATCTCTAATTTTTGATTCCTGAGTAAAAGTTCACTCTAAATGGTACTTGATGATTCTACCAAAAATTGGGCATTTTCTGCATTTACCTATTAGAAAAGACACCACCTGTTATGTTTCTGTATCACTTTCAACTTCCTGCCTTTGACTGAAGAAGGCAGGCATCTTTCTGCAGCGGACATCTCTAATTTTGGTATGATAAAAGTAGTGACCTCTTGCCGTAGTATTTGCTGGTAATATAAGAGATTCAGAAAGGAGTCGGAGGTTGGGTCGCTTCTTTGCAAATAGATGCACATGGGGTTTCTGTTTCTTGCTTGTGATGTGTGTTCAAGCAAAGAATGCGTGCTTGACCCAACATAAATTTTATGAAACTAGTGAGTAGGTAACGCTGATGCATGAGACCTGTATCAATTGTTGCAGCAATACAGTTGGATGCAATGTAATTAAGCTGCAACATTAATTAAATTCTAGTGATCATCAACGAGGAATGACGCATATATTCATCTTGAAACTTCTTTCTGGTCTTGTTTTGCTCCATTGTAAGTGTTGCAGAAGTCCTTCACATTCGATGATGAGGTTATTTCTATTTTTAGCTTCATTTACTTGTTTTTTTTTTCCTGTAAGGCTCATCAGGTCTGAGTTTTTAAATATTTCGGAAAATTCATACTTCTTATGTGTGTAATATTCTTACATGCTTTAGGGATACTTCTTCTGATGCATAAATGGGAATGGAAAAGGAAAGCACAGGCCTCTTAAGTAGTGAAATGTCCTCTGCAATGTAGCAAGCTTTCTCTTCCTTTCGGTATCTACTTTGACATTTTAGTGGTTTGCACGGGAGGATAGCAAGTACCAATCGTCAAATCTACTTCATGTTCATTTCTGCAACCATCCGTCCTTCCCTCAGTGAAGTAGGGCCAACATTGGAGTGCAGCACCCAACTGGGAGCAAAACCTTTTGTTGGTGACTTCTCTTCTGGTGAGAGGGTTTTCTACTTTCTATGTCTCCTAATTTAGAGAGTCCTGTTCAGACCCAAATGGCAGTTGCAGTCCTCAAGAGTCCTCTCAGTGGTGAATACCATGGCAAGCAAAGTGAAAGGAAGCCTACTGGGTGGAGGCGTGTGTTTGTTCAAACTGACACTGGATCTGTTTTAGGAATTGAACTGGAGAGAGGTGATAATGCTCACACTGTGAAGAGGAAATTGCAGTTAGCTCTGCATGTGCCAACAGAAGAGAGCTCACTCACATTTGGAGATCTTGTATTAAAAAATGATCTCAGTGCTGTAAGAAATGATGTTGCACTGCGACTGACAAAAAATGTTATGCATAGGAGCTCTTCTATGCCCTGTCTGTCACCCACTGGCAGGGATCTCCAACACAGAGATCGAAGTGGTCCCATTGAGATATTGTGCTGTGCTGAAAAATGCTCCAAAACCAAACAGTTGGTTAAGGAGGCCATTGTGGCAATAAAAAATGGGATAGATCCACTTCCTGCCAATGGTGGCCTTGGTGGTGCTTACTATTTCAGAAACACTAAAGGTGAACGTGTTGCTATTGTGAAACCAACTGACGAAGAACCCTTTGCTCCCAATAACCCGAAAGGTTTTGTTGGTAAAGCTCTTGGTCAGCCAGGTCTGAAGAGGTCTGTGAGAGTGGGTGAGACAGGGATGCGAGAAGTTGCGGCTTATCTTCTTGATTATGACAATTTTGCAAATGTTCCACCTACTGTGCTTGTGAAGGCTACTCATTCAGTTTTTTGCATCAATGAAGGTGTTGACAGCAACCGAATCCAGAACAGAAGGCAGGTTAGCAAGATTGCTTCTTTCCAGCAGTTTGTACCCCATGATTTTGATGCAGGCGACTACGGGACATCTAGTTTCCCTGTTTCTGCTGTGCATAGGATTGGGATATTGGATATCAGAATCTTAAATACAGATAGACATGCAGGTAATCTATTGGTGAAAAAACTTGATAATGTTGGAAGGTTTGGACAGGTAGAACTCATCCCAATTGATCATGGGATGTGCCTTCCTGAAGACCTGGAAGATCCATATTTTGAATGGCTGCATTGGCCTCAGGCATCAATTCCATTTTCAGATGATGAGCTTAAGTACATAGAAAGGCTTGACCCAATAAAGGATGCAGAGCTGCTCAAAGCAGAATTGCCAATGTTTCGGGAGGCATGCTTACGTGTTCTCATTCTATGCACCATTTTCTTGAAGGAAGCGGCAGCTTTTGGGCTAAGCCTTTCAGAGATAGGTGGCATGATGAGCCGTGAGTTTCATGGGATGGAAGAAGAGCCTAGTGAACTTGAGTTAGTCTGCGTTGAAGCAAGAAGGCTTGTGGATGAGGAGTCATTATCTGATGATGTTGAAGAAGAAGAAGATGATGATGGTAATGATGGTTCAGAGTATGAGTTAGAACAATTTCAGTTCCATATTGACTGTGAAGAAGACTTCAGTCAGACAAAACAGTCAAAAGTTAACTATCGGAACGAAACACGAATTGGTTCTTTCTCTGTTCCTAGCTTGAACATTGGATTCAAACATTTTCCGCCTTCAAGTTTTGTCTCTCCAAAAGGTGCAAGTCGCCGAAGCCCTCTGTCAAAGTTGGACGAGAGCCCAGAGGAGGACGAAATGGAGGCTGAAGTAGAAGAATCGGCAACAGTTTCCGGACAAAAATCTGCTGTCCATAAACTCTCAACATCCTTCAAATGCATTGGCATCACTGGTAAGCATCAGCGTCATGGAGGTGTTCGAGGAGACTGCTCCTCATCTGGTATGAACAGAAGAAGTGCAGAGGAACAGGTCCAAGCTGGGGCAAGCTTTGTAAAACTTTCGGATATGAGTTCACAGGAGTGGGGGGCATTCCTACGCAAGTTCAAGGGGCTACTAAATGATGCTTTTGCAAATAGGAAGGATATGAGCATGAACCAGAGGCATAGGCTGGGTACTTCCTGCCAGTTTTGAGAGAGACCCGCAGAAGGTCTGTTGGTGTTGTTCTGTGTGTACAAAAATAATGTTTGAAGAATGGCAATTTTAGCTCTAGATAGCAAGCTAGCTACGTTCTGTTTTAGTTGCAGAATGGAGAGTAGTTAGGTGGTCGTAGAAGCGAGATGGGTGCTGCTGCTGATGTTCATGGGTGTAAATATTCTTTTCTAGGTGTCACGGGAAGAGGTGCTTCAGTGTCAGCCAAGTAGATCCTCCTAGGATTTCTCTTTCTAGCACTTCTGCTTTTTTTACTCTCTTTTTACTTTTCTATGACTACCTTTGGCCAGATGAAAAATCTTATGAATAAGCTTAGAAAAAAGGATTGTACAAAGTTCAAAAAAATATCAAGAGTGCGGAGCTTTAGAGACTTGAGAAATTTTATGGATTTATGAGTTGCATTATCTTGATCCAGATGAAGATGTGCCTCACTTTCTTATGTGTTTTAACTGATTTTGTTGACAATGGTTCATTAGCCTGTTTTAGTCTGTTCTGAATGGATTCTGGAAAAGTGTCGTTGACTGAAGTCTTTCAGGCTGTCAAAAAAAGCAGAGTTTTCCAGATTGATTTCTTGGGTAACTTGCATGATTTTGCAGTTAATATGACCGTGCTAATTTGTGACGTCGTACAAGTATAACTTTGCTGTTGAGTACGCAGTTTGCAGGATGCTGTCTGCTTGACTTGCCGTTGGAATGGGATCATTCAATAAAGAGAGAAAAGACAGAAATTAAAAAAAAATAAAAGAAAAGAAAAGAAAAGAGGACGATTCCCTTAGATATTATTTGGCATATTATTATGTGAAGTTCTGACTAGTCCTTACTAATCCTGTGGGCTTTAAAGTGCTTCAGAGGTTGGTCTAAAAAATGTCCCTTGCCTTGCTGGAGGAAGGCTTGTTGATCTTGATAAAATTGCAGTCTTCTCTGCCTTCTTAAGTGCATATATGTCTTTTACGTACTGTAACTTGCTTTTCCTTAAACCAAAGAAACAGTACCTTGCCGTTGGCTTATCCACATGTTATCGTGAAGTCGGGACCGAAGTCAAGGAACTCACGTGCTGCTTCATCTGATTGTCAAGCTTCAAGATCTTGGACCATCAACAACCTACTCTCCCAACAAGCTACTGTGAAACATATCGCATAAGCTTCTTCTCAAAACTGATCTCTAAGGAGGGCTTTGCGATGTACGTTCTTACCGGGTGACCTGTGTTGATCTTTGTCCGCCGCCTTTGCACGAGCTAAGCCAGTTGTGGTAGCTACCATGGTTGATACATGCCGCGTGTATAAGCAGTGGCGGAGCCAAGTTTTTTCTTTTACAACACCCTGTGTGGTTGAAGGGAAAGGAATGTAAATGATACTCTCTTGTGTTTGGATAACCACTTAAAAGAGGAGGGAAAGGAAAGGAGAAAGTCAAAATCATGTTTCAGATCTAAAAGAAAAAGAGATGGAATGAAAGGAAATGAGCAACTAATGCATTCTCAATCCATCCAAAATATGGAGAGATTGGAGGGAAAGGAAAGACTCATTCTCAGTATAAGTTACTCTCTTTTTTTTTCTTTCTCTTCCCTCTCCATACACTGTTCTCTCTCTCTTACTCTTTATACACGGTTCTCTCTCTCTCTACACGTCCCAACCTTTTTTATTTTTATCCTTCCATTTGTGTTATTTTTTGTTTTTGTTCTCAAAACAAATTGTTGAAGCTTAAAAACTAACACACACATGTTTTTTTTGGAACTCTGACAATTAAATCTTTTAAAATAAACATTTACATGGTAAAATATTTTATGTGGTAATCATATTTTATTGGGATTGTCTAGACAGTTACGATGATAAAAAATTCAAGGTCATCTAAAAAAATAAACAAAAATACATAAAATAAAATCAAGCTACATATAAAATGGTGTTTTTAATAATTCATTTGCTTTTCCTTCTTTTCTATCCAAACAAGCTTTTCTATTAATCTCATTCATTCCCTCTCATTTCTCTCCCCTTTCCCTTTCCTTTCATCCAAACCGAGCGTTTGCTATATAATTTTGAAAATTTGTACGAAGGCCAAACTGAAATTTTTGAAAAAACTTAGTGGTAAAATTCATTTTTTTTAAAAAAACTTAAGGGAGGCCAGCGGCCCCTGGCTCCAACCCTATGTCTACGACTTTATAAGCAACATAATTTCATTCAGCGACTTCGAAGGTTCTAAAGTAACAATAATGAAAAGTTCAAACAATTACCGTAATTTGTCTTCTACATGTGCTGGCCCATCGACATGGTTGGTTGGGCAATGGCTTGTAAATGGCCATTCATTGGATTCTTGTAGGTATCAACTTCTTAATGAAAAGAGAAGCAGCCGTCACTTCACTAGTTTATCAGGTAGAAGCATAATTTGCATCATCCAGATTATATAATAAATATAAATTTTCATATCTCTTGCATAACAAGTTATCATTTTGCTAAATTCAAACTTGGAACATTTTTTTGTATGTCTGTTTTATGGACAAAGGCCATGACCTAATTTGAAACCTAATTGCTCAGAGATGAGCTTATATCTTCTTTGGAAGAGGACATTAAGTAGAGAGAGAAAGCCTGCACTAGATGATATATAGTGGGTTATTGTAATATTGGCTTGTTTGAGGCACATGCAAGAGGTAGAAGGGTTAGAAATAACATGCAACCATTAATACATAAGGGCCAAGAGATGACAGATTTCAGAGACATCCAACGATAACTGTTTAAACCTTCTTGCAAGTGAAGAGGGGCCAAAGGCTGTTCTGCTTTATCTTAGAGATGGGTATGTCCAAAAAATTAACAGAAAAGAGACTGCCCTTATTCTCGAGTTACATGATGCTAGAAGTGTGCAGTTGACGATACTCCTGCACATTACATAAGATCGTTAATAAGGTGATTAATATAAGGATGAAAGGTAATATAAGAAGGATTATAGGGCTCAATCAATTGGCTTTTCTGCCTGAGCGAATAATTTATACCAATGTCATCTTGGTACAAGAAAAATCTTGAATACCCTCTAAGAGTGCAACAAAGTAGTCTGTTGTCCTAAAATTGATCTGTGAAGGCGTATGACATGGTAAACTGGTGATCTTTCTGCAAGCCCATCATCTATCTCAATTTTGCAAAGAAATGGGTGAATTATATCATGTTGAGAAGCATTCTCTACGGTGCATTAAAGGCTTGTTATTAGATTTGAGACAACATTTGAGGCTAAATGAGGAAAGGTCGACCATTATTCCCCTTCATCTCAAGAAAAACCATAATAATATTCTCAATTAGGTTCTGGGTGGAATTGCAAGGAGTTGCCAATCACTTATTTGGGTTTGCTTCTATTTGTTAGACATCTCAAGGACGAGTGGTGTGCTAACTTGATCCTCAGAGTAAATAAAAGGCCAGCTTCATGGAAGGTACATCTTCTTTCTTATGCTAACCAATATGTTTGTTAAACAATGTAAGTGATCAACCTTTATCTTGCCTCAAGCCACAATCCGCCATCATGATTCGGTTTATGTTTAAGCTTTTATGAGGTTCTCAAGCTGATGGATCAGTTAGACACTTCTTAACATGGAGAGCTATAGGTCGGCCAACTGGTGCAGAAATAAAAAAAAATATCTAGGAAATAAGTTTAGCCTGCCTTGCAGGTTTGGAATTAGAATGATGTAAATGAGACTCTCTATGGTTGGCCTTTAATGGAAAAAAAAAATTACTTGGATGGTAAAAGTTTGTGGAGAATTAAAAGAAAGTCGTGGTTCTTTAAGGGTATTATTTTTGCCTGGAAGCTCATTATGCATTAGGTTTTGTGGGAAGCCAGTGAAGGTAAAGTTTCAGAATGAGATGTAGAGAGCGGCTTGTCTCAGGTTAAGTCTTGCAGGGGAAGAACATAATTTGCGTCCTAATTCTGTACTCTAGTGGGTGAGATATATGATTAAGCCTGACTGCATTCATTGGTCAGAGTTTAAGGCATTATTGCAGTATAAAGAGATATAAAGCCTCACCTCAGAGATTAAAAAGATCATCTTTCTCTTCCAAGGGAAAGGCTATAAAGCCATCAACTCTAATAAAATGTAGCAATTAATTAGCCAAGAATACGAGGAAGACTCATGACAGAAATGGGTATGGCATGCTGAGGCCCATCCTAGGAGCTATGTCACATGGGTGCGGTTATGGTATGAGTTTGGGTAAGGTGCATGGGTTAATACACGGTAATTTTGAAAATTGTGTGCATAAGGGTACGACAAATTTTTTATTCTAAAAAATGATAAAACAAAAAAAAAAACATTAATAGTTCACAAAAATTCTCAAAATTAAAGAAAAATGAGAAGAAAATATAAAATCTTAGTGGAAGAGAAATATAAAAGAAGGGATAAATCAAATTAGAGAAAAAATTAAGTTTGAAAATATAATTCTAAATGTTTTAAAATGCAGCTATACCCACCTACCCGTGTCGCTGTACTCACGTACCGACATGGGTACCTGAGCAAATTACACTTACCCATGCCACATGGCCTAGGAGCCAATGGTTCTTGTCTATTGCTTACTGCCACTGGGATAGATTGTCTGTTTTGGTATTGCTTCGGCCGACTAGTGTTGTATCTACCGCTGTGAAGGGGAGACAAGCAAACATCCTTTCTAAAGTGTACTTTGGCATCGAAGGTTTGGCACATAGTTAAGATGTTTTTTGATTAAGACAATACCCCAGCTAAGCATGGTTATCGAGCTTAAATGGTGCTTTAGCGATAACTTTTAGGAGTGGGTGGCTCATGCGATGTTGGAGGTTCATTTCCATAAGGTCATATGAAATATATGGCAAGTGAGAACTAAAGGACGCCATGGGAGCCAGAAAGGGAGCTTTTTGTGGAGATCGGGATGGAGTAAGTGTGTTGAATCATTCCTTATTGTGGTCCAAGACTCTCCCATAGAGAGAAGGATGAATTCTAGGCTTGGCTGGTAGGGAATGAAGTTTGATGTCGATGTTAAGAACTAGTTTATTTTTCGGAACCTTTCATATGAGCTTGTTTGCTGCTTCGCTTCTCATGCTTAGAGGTTTTATTTGTGAATCAGTTGGCTCCTTTGCTTGTTGCAAACTTCTTTTCTTTCTGAGTTGTTTCCTTATTTTTCTCTATTTTTTTGTAGAATTTTGATCTAATAAAGTGGGGGTTTCGCCCCAGCAGGGTTGTTGCGGAATTACATGGACTTCTTCTGATTAAATAACATATGACAATTAAAGTATAATAATTTATACAAAACTAAGAACAGAGAAAACAAATGTACTATGGATTAGAAACCTTACGTTTTAAAATGCCAGCTGAAATCAAGTTCTAGACTAACAGCCCAA
Source organism: Nymphaea thermarum (assembly GCA_011799765.1). Taxonomy (NCBI): domain Eukaryota; kingdom Viridiplantae; phylum Streptophyta; class Magnoliopsida; order Nymphaeales; family Nymphaeaceae; genus Nymphaea; species Nymphaea thermarum. The sequence continues at coordinate 219,132 of JAANDH010000291.1, read as the reverse complement.
ATCATTATTTCAAATTACTTTTACAACAAGAAGGATATGCCTGCGAGTCATTGTCCACATATGTGTTTATGTGAGGGTGTGTGCACATGCATGTGTGTGTGGTGGGATGGCTTTCTGTGCATGTGTGAGGTTTCTTGCCATTGTTTGGAGAAAACAATTTAAATTATTGTTTCTGATTTTTTATTTTAATGTTTGGACTTCGAATCCATCAACGTTAATGATGCAATAACCTCTAAATATTAAAACCATAACATTGCCTAAGATCCCAATCGATCAGATTTGGATCAGATATCTGATCGAAATATTTGAAAAATGTCGGATATGGGAAAAAAAAACTTGAGGAAATCAGATAGGAGTTACCAAATGACATATGGTCGGATTCGTATTCAGTTTTAAATAAATATCCAAATGAATTTGAATTTGTATTCACATTTGGTTCCAAATAACATCTGGTATAAACTTGCATATATTAGTTTTGAATTTGAATTGAAATCCAAATATGTGAATATCAGATAAATCAGACATGCATGGTATAAAATACATTAAGTTGGTGTAATCACCCCTAATTTTTCAAAATTCTATATTTAGCATTTTTTCGAACATTTCTTGACAACTTTATGACATCCTTAAAGGATTTTCGACTTCAAACACTTCATTTTCTCCTAATTATGGTCAATTTCTTCTTTTATTTGAATATCAATGATATTTGGAACCTATTTGGATCTAAATTCAGACTTTGGACACAAAGCTCAATCTCAATTTAGACTTATTCTATCATTCAAACTGGGATCCGGTTCAAAAACTCATACAGAAACCTAAAACAAATCCCTAGATCCAAATTTTAGCACTGGATCGAAAACGGATCCCAAAATCCAAACCACATACAAAATAGATCAATATCCAAATCAAAATTCTAAAATTGGATCTACAACAAAACTTTATATCTAGACCTTGACCCAATTCTCAATTATGGACTAGTTTGATCACAATTTGTGCTTTCATATCAATTCAGACCCGATCCGAACCAAAGATCCAAAGTCTAGATCCATATCCTTGTTTGGTTCCAAATTCTTAATATAGATCCAATTCTATGGTAGATCTAAATATGATATTTAGAACCAAATATGAGTTTTAGATTCAAATTCGAGATCCAAATTTACATATATTATGTTCGATCCATTCTATGCTTTTGATGCAGTTCTAGCTCTAGATCCGAGAGCTAGATCCATTTTTAGACCAGAATACAAGTCACCGATATGACATTATGATCATTTTTCAAATACCAAAGACTTTTAATTCAAGATTCCCAAAGTACCCTTGATTTTATGAAAATATCATTAAATTTCTCAAAATGCCCTTGGTTTTCTTGAAATATCATTTATTTTCAAAAAATAGCCTTACTTTTTCATTAAAAAATACCAAAATAGAATTTGTGGGGCCCACAGCTAACGTGGCAGGCTGACCGAGCTGGTCTGGCCAATCCAGGCCCCAGCAGGCCTGCGTGGCTTGGCATGCACAGCATGGTGTTGCCCAGCCAATCCTGGGTTGGCGCGGCCAGCTAGGCCTGCAGCTGGCCAAGCCATGGCTAGCATAGGCCAGAATGGGCCAGCTTGGCCTGTTTAGGCCTCACAGTGGGCCAGGCCTAGGCTGGGCGAGTCTTGGGTGGGCAGCCTGGCCCCTGGCGTGGTCAACCCTCCAGTCAACTTAATGTTGGATAGATTTAACTCTTTTAGTGTTTTTAATCTATTTTAAAGCCAATAATGACTAATTATTGGCTAGTTTCATTTAAAAAAAATGACCACAATGCCTTTGTACTTCATTCCTCTATAGATACAGTCTTCATTTCTCTCATCTTTTCAATCTTTTAAATTCTTTCTCTCTTCTTCTAGATTTTTTTTTCTCTTCTTCTTGTTCAATTTTTCCTGTTTGTCTCTCATAATTTTCAACTCCAAACATTCATTTCCAACAAGAGGTAACGTGGCTCAACAGCTTCTCTAGGCTCGACGGAGCTTCTCTCTCCTAGGGCATAGGAACTCTCGCGATTGTGGAAGAGGCAGCAGCTGACCTCGGTGGGCCTCTGGCCCATCAGAGGCATCCGATCATGGTGGAGAACTTGGCCCATCAGGGGCATCATCACATGGCCCATCAGGGGCATCATCACATGGTGGAGAACATGGGCATTGGAGTTTATTCGATTGAGGAAGAGGCGGGCCTCTGGCCCATGGGGGGCACCAGATGATGGTGGAGAACATGGCCCATCAGGGGCATCATCACATGATGGGGAACATGGGCATCGGAGCTTCTGCGATTGAGGAAGAGGCAACAACTGGCATCGATGGGCCTCTGCCCCAACAGGGGCATCGGATGATTGTGGAGAACATGGTCCATCAGGGGCACCAGTACATGGTGGAGAACACGGTGGGATCAGTCGGGAGTGGAGAACCGATGGTATTAGAAGGAGGTGCAGAGTCTGCCAACAGAGGAGACACGGTGGCTTTCACCGGCAGTGGAGAACCCATGGTTTTGGGTCGAGGCGCAGAGCGAGCTAGCAAGGGAGTGCCATTGCCGTCAGCGACTAACCCCTACAGTAAGTCTTAGGCATCCATAGTCGACGGAGGGAGGGTTGAAACAGAGATGAGCCTACCTCCGCTAGAGAAGACAGAGATATCAGGGAAGAAGCGACTGACTATAACAAAGCAATCTTATGAACGCTTGTGTCAGCCCTTTCAGTTTAGTGCCATTGCTACTCTTGCGGGTGGTGCTGGGAAAGGTCATCTCGACTACAACAACATTTTCGCAAGCCTCCAAAACTTATGGTGGGCCGTTGCTGATGAGGTTTACATCCGTAGGCAAAGGTATGTTTCTCTTTCGTACCTCCTCTGAAGCTGACCTTAAATTCATCTTGTCTCCCGGTAGATGGTATGTAGGTGGGAGACTTCTTATTGCTAATCAATGGCACCCTCGTATGCCCATGAGGATAGAGAGTTCTAAATGAGTACGTATATGGATTAGACTGCCAGACCTACCCGTAGAATGGTGGAATCCTCGCATTTTCACTGACATTGTAGAGTTAATAAGAGGCTCATTCGTGGAAGCAGATGAATACACCAGGCATCTTCATCGTTTTGGCTTTGCTCGCATAAAGATTGAAATACCATTAGGGTTCAGCTCCACCCTAGAGATCGAGGTGGAGATTCCAGGGGGAAAGATCTTCGTTCAAACCATAGAATATGAAACGAAAGTTAAGTACTGCACAAAATGTGGGCCCACAGCTCATTTTGAAGGTTCCTGCACTTTGAGGGTGGCAACCACGAAAGGGGAGAAGGTTGCCCCCAATGGGTGGCAATTGGTTAAAACACCTAGAAGACGTGCCCCTTTCAATAAGGATAAAGAGGATCCTTTAAAACAAAATAGATTCCAAGCTCTTACGTCCTTACCAGAGACGAAAATAGATGGAGAAAGCTCTGCCAAACGTCTTGGTGGGAGGGTTATGAACAACACAGAAGCAAAGGTGAATGCCTCTACAAATTTGGAGGCTTCTAACAGGGCAGAGGAGGGACCTACTCCGGTTGCTCTTCCCAAGCAGCAAGGCGCTGAAGGCGTGCAAGCCCCACATGCTGCCTTGGAGTCATCAGGGACAACCCCAAGCACCCCAAAACACATTGTGTTTTTTGCAACAATAGGTTCAAACCTTTCGCTAGAGTCTAACAATACCCGCATGTCTGAGAAAGTGAAGAAACGAACTCTTCAACACAGGGAGGTGAATGGCACTAAAAAGCGAACCAGCTCACCCAAAGAGATCGATAGAAAGGTGAAGATGGGAGGGTGCATACAGGAAAACATTGACCCTACTATGGTGGAGGCCACACCAGTGCTCGAGGATGGCCTCTCTTCAGACGATATGGAAGTTGGAAACGCCGTGGCTAAGGCATCGACAGAGGCCATGGAAGATTATAATGAGGACGGTACCTCCAAAGACCTAATGGGTAGCCGAGAAGGGAGGGGGCTCAGAAACCTCTGCTCAAGAATATTCTTGCCTGGAATGTCCGTGGGCTGGCGGCTCCTCCAGCTCAACACGAGTTCTTACGGACTCTCAGGAATATGAACACCACTATTGCTTTTGCTATTGACTCCAAACTTAACATGGATCAACTTCAGAAGTTCCGTTACAAGGTTCCAGAGATGCAACTTGTCTCCAACATTCATATAACAGGCTCATGGGCTCGCATAATCGCTTTATGGGATCCTCAGGAGGTATCCCTCCAAAACTGGTATGTCCATCCTCATTGGATCGTTTTGCATTTATCCAGCATTCAATCTGGTTTGCACTTTGTGGTCATCAGGGTTTATATGCATACTGATTTTAGAATCAGAAAGGAATTATTTCTGAACCTTTGCACTGTAGTGAATCACTGGAGCATGCCGGTCATTTGTTTGGACGATTTCAATGTTGTTTCTAACAGTGATGAAAAAACGGGGAGGGCACCGGCTTTACAAGCCTGTATCACACTATCCAATTTTGTTTCTCATTCGTTATTATCTGAAATATCCTGCTCTGACATGAAATTCACTTGGACTAACAACCGTCTGGGACAAGAGAATGTCATGTCAAAGATTGATATGTGTTATGTCTCTCAGGAATGGTTGGATGATCCTGTCCTAACTCTGCAACTGGAAGTGCTGCCGAGGACCATCTCGGATCACAATTCCATTTTGCTCCATATATCCAAACGCAGGTACAGTACTTGGGGTCGCACACCTTTTCGTCACTTTCAGTATTGGCAGGACATGGCAGGGTATAGTGATCTGGTTTGTTCTGCCTGGGCAGCAGACACAAGGGGCTGCCTCATGATCAAGCACATACATAAACTGGAGGCCACCAGGGACAAGCTTAAGGTTTGGTGCAGAGGTGAAGTCAATAATCTCCCTAACCAAATTATGGCGACAAAATCCAAAATCAAGTGCATTCAAACCCATAGTGAGTGTGGCATGCGTGAGGCGATTGAAGAAGAAAACATACTTAAGCATGATCTATGCAGACTTCTTTGGCTAGAAGAACGTCTTTGGCGTCAAAAGTCTAGAATTAAATGGTTGAGGGACGGAGACATGAACACCAAATTCTTTCAGGGGATTGCCAATGGTAGGAGGCATCGTAACAAGATTGAGACTATTTCTTATGAGGGTCGACTTGCGACGGACAGTCACGATATTTTCATCGCCCGTACCGAGTTTTTTGCCACATTATTAGGAACCACGCATGGCTCAAGTCACTTACCTCAAACTCTCGCGCCTGGTCCTACTGTGACGCCTGAGGAAAATGATGAACTTCTTAAACCTATCATTGACACTGAAATCAAGTGGGCCGTTATGGAGGCTAATAGGGACTCTACGCCTGGTCCAGATGGGTTCGGCAACAGTTTCTTCCAAGCGAATTGGAGCGTAGTGCATGAAGCGGTTGGGGGGGGGGGGGGGCTATTCATGGGTTCTTCAATACCAGCAGACCGGTGAAATCAGTTAATAAGACTCACATTGTTCTTCTGCCTAAGGAGCAAGGTGTGACGCAGGTGGAGAAATTTCGGCCTATCTCTCTTTGCACTAGCATTTTGAAATTTATTACCAGGATCATGGTCAAACGTATGAGGCCAATTTTGAACAGGATTATATCCAAGGATCAAAATGTCTTCCTCCCGGGGAGGTGCATCCAAGATAGCATTCTGCTTAGCCAGGAAATTGTTCACATTTTCCAAAACAGTAAGAAGCAAGCAGCTTGTGTAAAAATTGATTTAAGTAAGGCCTATGACATAGTGAATTGAGAGTTCTTGCAGGCCACCTTGCGTTACCTAAGATTTCATGATTTGTGGATAAAGAAATTATGATCATTGTTACCACAGTTAAATCGACTCTTCTTATCAATGGGAAGGAAGGCACGTGGTTTGAAAACAAGAGAGGGCTCAAGCAAGGGGATCCGTTGTTCCCCTATCTTTTTATCACTATGATGGAAATGCTCACGCACAGCATTCAAGCTCATGTCAATAATAATCAAATTAGGATCCCTGCTATGGGGGCTGATAACTCCCCACCTCTTTCCACCTTATATGCAGACGACATCATTTTCTTTATTCAAGGGAGACTTAAAAACTTTCGGAACTTGAAAGCGTGTCTTGATGACTTCTCCTCTCGTTCAGGCCTTGTCATTAATAATGCCAAAGTTTTGTCCTCTATTTCAATCTGGATAGCGGGGTTCAAACTCAGATAGAGCAGGAATTAGGTTGGCGTAAAGGAAGTCTTCCCTCTAAGTATCTTGACATACCCCTCCAGGCGATCAACGTGACAGAGGAGCAATGCAGGCATTTAGTTCTTCGCTCATCTCAAAAGCTTACTCTTTGAAAACAAAAATATCTCTCATTTGCTGGCAGACTCAGCCTTATAAAGCATGTTTTTTCAATGGTGCCTGCCTACTGGAGCCTGGTGGTCAAACTCCCTGCCACGACTTGCAAACTGCTTAACAAAATGGCAGCCGAGTTTCTATGGGGTGATTCAACGGATCACAAAAACCACCATCGCATCAAATGGGCTACCTTATGTCTGCCCAAGTTAGAGGGAGGTGTAGGGCTCAGAGACCTTAGTGAAACCAATCCGGCTAATTTGGCATACCTAGTGTATCGCATGTCTCAGCAATCCTCCCCTTGGGCAGAGCTTGTTAGAGGTCGTTACTATGAGCGCAAAGGCATGACCGAGAACAGTACAAGGGGCAAAAGAGTGTCCAAAGCATGGCGTAGAGCCTTGCAGGCATGGAGCAGGATCAAAGGTGATGTCCGCTAGAAGATTGGCAATGGCGAGTTGGCCAAATTCTGGACAGATCAGTGGGGAGCAGACCGAATGATTGATAAAATTTCCTTTACCCATTTACATATGGTTCGTGACACGATTGGGAGCACAGTCAAAGACATCATGGAAGTGAATGAGGATTACATTAGTCACTTCCTTGCTAGCTTTAACATTCCTTTTAACTGTCCAAGTCTTCATGATGAGCAGCAAGATGTCATGGTATGGAAATATGGTGATCAAAAGGATCTCAATCGGCATGAAATTTGGCAAAGGATTAGGAAAAATGGTACAAAAAACAATGATAATATGCTCATTTGGAAAGGGAGAAGACCCCCAAGAGCCACCTGGACGGTTTATCTAGGTGTATCAGGTCGTCTTCCCATTGATAATTATGTGCATAATCAGGGCCAATCTCTCACTTCGAGGTGCTCTGTCTGCAAGCAAGAGATCAAAGACCTCAAGCATGTGTTCTTCACCTGCAAAGGAGCTCAGTCTATCTAAAATTACATCTTTGATAAATTTGGGAGGGCCAAACAATGGTATAGGAGTCCCAATAATATCATGCAAGGTCTTGTTTGGTGGCATAATAAAGGCTTCAAAGAAAAAAAATTTGACAAATGCTGGAAAGATAGTTTCCATATGGCGATTTGGTTCATTTGGAAAACTCATAATCACACTAAGCATAAAGGAGATCTCCCCATTGGCAGTTTGGCAACACAATTTTGGATGCACTGCAGCGAGTACTGGTGGAATTCTCATTGGAAAGGAACCGAGCATAAAAAAGTGTTTAACTGGCTTCGCTCTGGGATTCCTTGGAGCAATGGCGTCATGTATGAAGATAGATGGGTCGATACCAGCATCTCTTCGTGGTGCAAGGACAACAAAAGAGGAGTGGCAGGTCTCATTAGAGACGTTTCTGGTGGGTTCTGGTTTGGCTTGGCTTGCTGGTTCGGGAACAACACAGGGTGGTGCGAGACAGAGGTTCTTCTAGAATGCATTGGACACTTGGCAAACATTGAAGATAACTTCAGGCGCATTTACCTGCGGGCCAATGATGGAGATTGGAAGCAGCACTTACGTAACACCATTGAGCAACACACAGATACTACTAGTCATTTTATGAGGAGTAACAACTATCTTTATAGGCTTTCCATTTGCAACGGATGGCCGATTGCTGAAGCTAATCACTTTTTGTCTATTATTCCGACCAATGGTTTGTATAGAAAATGGATTTCCCATGACAACATGTGGGATCCATTTAACGAAAAACTTACATGAGTTGAGGTTCTGTGGGAACCCATTTTTGTTGTACATATCACTTTATTTTGTTTGCAATAAAAGGTAGGGGGCCTAACCCCCACGCAGCCATTGTCCGGAACAAGAGGTAACGTTGGAGTAGCTTGTGATGGACTCATAGAGAGCAACCTCTTCAAGCCACCATCAAGGAGTTCTTTTTGCCAGAAAGAGCAAGAGCTAAGGAGCCGCCTCTACATCAAATCTTTTTCTTTAAAGGTATTTATAATTTTTCTTTATACCATTTTCTTGTATCTTTTATTCATAACAAGTTGATGAGGGTCTAGAGTTTCTCCGGAGCTAAGGATTCCCTTTGAAACTCCGAGAGCATGACCAAGGAAAACATTTTCCTTAAGATATTTTTCCCTTTCTTTTTAACTTATCTTGTTATCATTTTAACTAGATTCTTCATTTCGTTTATCTCGTTCTCATTTTAACCTTTTTCTTTTTCATTTTAACTTTTTCTTTGCTTCTTTATTCATCCTTTTTTTTTTCATTTTAATGTTTATTTGTCTTATTCTTAACTTTCCTCTATCATTTTAACTTATATTTCACTTATTTTAATTTCTCATCTTTATTTTTTATTTATTTATTTTATTCCTCTTCTCATTTCTCTCTCATTTAATTTTTTCTCTTTCAAATATCTCTCTTTTTCTCTACCTCTTTCTTCTTTATTTCTCTCTATGATTTTCATTTTTCTCTTTCTCGCTTTTAATTTTTCTCTACCTATTTTTCTCTCTCATCATATAGCTATCTTTTCATTTCTCTATTAAATTCTATATTTTGATGGCTTGATTGTATGCGGATGCGGAAATGTGATGATTTAGGGTGGGTTAATTTTCTATTTATCATTTTGAAGTTGAGACATGTTCAACCCGAGAAACATCCAAATGCGCTTGATGAACATGTTAATTTGCATTGAGGATGCCATTTTTTATTTTTCAAATTGCAAATCCATCTTTCATATTTTTCTTAATTGTTGTTCTAGTATTTCATTAGCCCACTTATATCTTAAAATACACCATTGAATGACTCGCTAGATGAAATCTCACCTCTATCAATTTTATTAAATTTTTCTTTTTTAGTTGTTCTAGATATGTATGTTATGGTAGAAATGTTTTTTTTTATTATGTATACATAATATATGTAATCATGCATACACAATCACTTATGAAACTCATAAATTCTCACAAGCACATCTATAAGAAGCTTAAGTAAGACAAGGTTAAGCCATAATGAGGTGATAATCAAATTAAGATAAAATCATGAAACTTACTTAAGATTCAAGGAAAACATCCCTACAAATTACAATATTTCTTGTTTTAAATATTAAATCTTCAATCTTTCGAACATATTATTTTGATATTTGCGATATTATAAAAATTTTCTCTTTGGCCCGTGGGTCTCGCATGCTATTGTTCACTTGAAGAGACCAGCGCTACAGTAAGCAAATATGGTGAGTGGGTGGCTGTCATGGCCTTGGTAGGCACCTTTGGAGGGGGATTGAAGGAGGAGTATCAAATTGAGGTGCAAGTAGCCAGACCTTAAAATCTCTTAGAAGCCTTCAAGCTAGCAAGAATGGCAGAGGAAAAAGTGAGTAAACTCCTCAACGGTTGGCGGGAGAGTTGGGCCAGCAGAAATTTGACGAACAGAAACCCCACAGTCACACGGGACCTGCGTGAGGTCCAGTCAACTTCGCGTGAGGCTCCACTAGCACCTAGAAAAGGCGTAGGGAACAAACAAGTGTTGGTCAAGTGACTAAGTCTAGAGCAAAGCAGAGAACAACACAGGAAGGGACTGTTCTTTCAATTTGATGAGAAATGGGGCCTAGGACATGCTTGTCAAAACCTACACCTACACTTAGTAGGCGTGTCTAAAGATACTTTTTAGGAGAGAAAAGCAGATGGCACAAAATATGAGACTGATGACAGTATAGAAGAGCTAATTAGAAAGATCTCTTTATGCCCTAGTGAGAGACAATGTGATGCAGGGTAGGACCAGACCCGTCACTCTCCTGGGTCCAGTTTCTCACCTCAGGTTCCACCTTCGGACATCAGTGCAGTCATTGAGCCTTCAGCCGTGGGATCCCCTGTGGACCCAGAGCTTACGCGAGAGGAGGTTCCTCTGCGTAGATACTCAAGGCGGACCAAGGGTTGAACTGTAAATTTGGTTTACATATGTTATTTTGTTAGTATATTCATTTTGTATCTAAGTGGGTCTGTTTGGATTCGGGCACTTGTTCAAGACCTGACCCGTTGCTTTTCACGTCTGTATAAATGGACGACAAAGCTATTTTGTATACAGCTGATATCAAATGAAGAAAAGGGTTATTTTGTTTTACGTTGTCTTCCTTGTTGTCTTTTAGTGTAGTGTAAGTATCTTAGTTTCGAAGCTTCGTTCATATGCAAGTTACTTAGTTCATCTGCAAGTTGGTTTGCATCAAACTGGTATCAGAGCAAGGCTTTGTCCCTGCCCTGTTGTGCCATGGCTACAAGAGAAATGGCTGCAAAAGAACCAAAGGAAAAAGAAAAGTTAAACGTTGTTGCTGCTACGGGAACAAGAGTTACAGAGCTTGCATCAAATGTAAATGAGAAAAATCAAACAAAAATAGTGCAAACGGAAGAAGATAAGCAAGAAGTTGTACAACAGACTCTGGTGAAGCATGACTCTGAAATCACTTGTATGAGGCAGGATCTTGTTGTCATAACCAGAAATGTTGATGAAATCAAAGGAACGTTGTGCTTGTTTTTGCAATACTCACAAATTAACGCACAAGGCTACCAAGCGCTACCTGCTGCAAATGAAGCCAGACACGTCTTGAGGTAAGCAGTTCCTGCCAGAGCCTTGTTGCCGGTGGATGTAGCAGACCCGACGCAAAAAATCTTCGCCGGAGCTCCGTTGCCAACGTCAAAACCCTCTGCCGGAGCTCCCCTATTTTCGACCGGAGGAAGGGGAGACTCAACCACGTCTTCCTCCCATCGCCAGGCAGTAGCGACGGGCATGGATTCGACCATGCCCACCAGCGAGCAATCTATGCTACCCAGCCCGGCTAATGGAGCATCGGCGGCGCCGGTTCTTCCATCACCGGCCGGTGGTAGTGCGAGGAATGTCACCGGCGCTTCTGCAATCTGGGGGCGAAGACAAGATGTGCCCATGTCCGACCGGTCGCCGTCCATTTTTCTGCTGCCCACTGTTCTGTCGCCCGCTGTTCCGCCGCCCACTAATGCTCATGAACCGAAGGGCCCCCGCCACCGGTGTCCACCCACCATCTCCACGGGTGGGAGGCGGTGGGTGCCCCTCCCTCCGCAGGCTGTTTCCCCTTTCTGCATCAGGCAAAAAGGGGGAACCCTGACCCTCTCGCAAGAGAGATCGAGAGGCCCGACGGTTTGGGCCGGTCTCTTTTGAGACCGGTTCGAACTGATTCAGGTCGAGGATCCGATTTGAACCCAAATCGCCCAATCCATGGTTATTTGGGTTCAGATTCAGATCCAAACTACTTACGTTCCTTTTCAACCCGGGTTGGACCCAAGGTTGTTTCCTAGTTTGACCCAAACCTATAATTCTACCCTGGAACCTACTTCAAGACCCAACCTACTTCAAGACCCAACCTAGACCTTAATCGGACCTGGAACCCACCTATTCTGTTTTCTGGACCGGGACAAGGCCAGACCCATTCTCTTATGGATTTTGGATCGAGTTCAAACCCAGCCTTTTATCCACAAAACCCAATCCAGAATCCAACCCAAACCACTCTGGGTTCGACGAATAGTTTAGGATTAAACCCGATCCAAACCCAATCCAACCCAAACCTTTACCCAAACCTCTATCCAAGTCCGTTCACAAACTCATACCCAAATCCACATGTAAATCCTTTTCAGACTCCATATCCACTCACAAATCCATACCCATATCCTTATCTGTCTGCCCATGTGACCCAAGCCCCAGACCCAGTTCAATTTCATGCAGGTGCAATCACAGAGCCTCCACTACCGCAGGTTCCACCACAGAGGCGTCAGCGGATGGGTCCCCTTGCATATCAGACCCGCTCGAGGCCACCTCCTGTTGAGCCATACCAACCTCGTGCCCCAGCCAAGAATGACAGCGACTCAGCGTATTCAAATGATGACGAGTTTTGGCATGCGCATCCAGTCGGACCAGTTGACCATCGACACAGGCACACTGCAGAGCATCCAAATCGCCCCGCCAGTTATGGGGTGAGGTTGGACCTTTTGGAGTTTGTTGGACGATTCGACGCACAAGAGTACATTGATTGGGCCTATGCAGTCCAGTTTTTCTTCGACTACCACCAGGTGGAGGAGCATCACAGAGTGCCATTAGCTGCAACTAGACTGCGTGGGCTTGCACAAACATGGTGGTTTGAGCTTCAGAGATCGTATGAGCGATGCGGTTAGCGACCCGTGCAGGCTTGGGGCGAGATGCAGAGGCTGATGCAGACCAAGTTTGTACCTTCGGACCACGCTGAGTGGGCCTACAAGGAGTACCTCAATCTTCGTCAGGGCTCGAGATCTGTAGCGGATTACACGGCAGAGTTTCATCGATTGTCACTACACGTCCAGATTGTGGAGACTGAGCGTCAACAGGTTAGGTACGTTTCTGGTCTTCGTCCCACTATTTTTGATGAATTTAATTGTACCAGAGTAGAAACTCTAGATCAGGCAAACAGTTATGCAATGAACATAGAAGAAACCTTGAAACGTAAGCATGAAACCCGAGTGTCTAGGGGTGACGCCTCGTATCGCCCCAACTCAAGTTTTCCAACTAGGGGAGCTAGCTCCTCGAAACCTGTTGAGTCCAGACCAGTACCGCCTTCCCCTAGAAAGGGCGAGCAATCAAGTCCAACCTATAACACCCGGTCTAAAACTCGTAGTTCTGACCAAACCATCCATTGTTTTAGGTGTCATGAGTTAGGTCACTTGGCTTCAAAATGTCCAAATTCCCAAAAGAAAACTCACCTAGCTGAGACTATAGAGGAACCACCAGATTCTGATGGTAAGGAAGTCTCGAGTGGCTCATCTGATGCAAGTTCTGATCAAAGCAACCTTTTATCTATACGTCATGTCTTGACTGCACCTAAAGGAAAGTCAGATTCTTCGTGGTTGCGTAGTAACATTTTCAGAACTCGATGCAAGTGTGAGGATATGTTTGTGATGTGATTATTGACAGTGGTGCATGTGAGAACCTAGTTCTACAAGAAGCAGTTACTACCCTAGGCTTGAAGCTCGAGAAGTGCACTCAACCTTACAAGATGGCTTGGTTTAAAAAGGGAAAAAAAGTTCATGTCACCCAACGGTGCCTAGTAAAGCTTTCTATGGGACCACATTACCTGGATGAAGTGTGGTGTGACGTTGTTCCAATGAATGCATGTCACATCCTTCTTGGTCGACCTTGGCAATATGTTCGAAAGACTGTTCATGATGGGCATAAGAATACCTATTCATTTAGGTTTAAGGGCCGGAAGGTTGTCTTGCTACCCACTAAGGAAACCACAATACAACGAGTTGGTCGTCCAGTGCAATCATCAAGTTTTGTGGGGTTATCTCGTAAAGAATTCTTGGATCATTGTAACGAAGATGGATTTTGCTATGCTTTGATTGTTAAACATGTGTCTTTGATCTCTTCAGACATTCCAAAAGAGGTAGCGCCACTCATTTCTGAATTTTAAGACATTATGCCAGACGATCTACCTCCGCGATTGCCACCAAACCAGGATGTTCAACATGCTATAGACTTTGTCCCGAGTGCTAGTTTACCCAACTTACCAGCTTATCGGATGAACCCCATCGAGCATGATGAGTTGCAGAGGCAAGTGGATGAATTGTTGCAAAAGGGTCACATTCGAGAAAGTGTTAGTCCATGTGCAATTCCAGCTTTACTAACTCCAAAGAAAGACAACACAAAATGGATGTGCGTGGATAGTCGGATCAATAAGATCACTGTTAAGTACCGTTTTCCCATTCCAAAATTGGATGATATGTTGGATATGTTAGCGGGAGCTCAAGTGTTCTCAAAGATTGACTTGAAAAGTGGATACCATCAGATAAGAATTCGGGAAGGAGATGAATGGAAAAATGTATTTAAAACGCGAGATGGACTCTATGAGTGGCTAGTTATGCCATTTGGACTATCAAATGCACCCAACACCTTCATGAGCATCATGACGCAAGTCCTTCGACCATACATTGGAAAATTTGTTGTAGTGTACTTCGATGATATTTTGGTCTTTAGCCTCACAATTTCTGATCACCTTGGTCACCAGCGTCAAGTCCTAGAGACCTTGCATAAGGAAAAGTTGTTCGTCAATGCCAAGAAATGTAGTTTCCTCACTTCGAACATTGTCTTCTTGGGGTTCATTGTTTCGATAGAAGGAGTGCAAGCTGATCCCTCTAAAGTGCAAGCTATTGTAGATTGGCCAACGCCGAGAACAATAGGCGATGTCAATAGCTTTCATGGTCTAGCCACTTTCTATCGCAGATTCATCAAAAACTTCAGCACCATTATGCCTCCTATCACAGAGTGTCTCAAGGGTGAGACTTTTAAGTGGATCAAAGCGGCTGAGGACGCTTTTTGCAATATCAAGGATCGGATGACTCATGCCCCCATATTGGCTTTACCAGACTTCACTAAGGTATTTGAGGTAGAATGTGATGCCTCTAAGGTTGGAACTGGAGCTGTGCTTAGTCAAAACACCAGTCGCTTTCTATAGCGAGAAGCTAAGTAGAGCAAAGTGTCAGTACTCTAGTTATGACTTGGAGTTCTACGCTGTTGTATGGGCCCTTCGATATTGGAGGCACTATTTAATCTACAAAGAGTTTGTTCTGTTTACGGATCATGAAACACTTAAGTATCTCCATAGCCAAAAGAAGATGAGTGCTCGTCACGTCAAGTGGGTTAATTTCATGCAAGAGTACACCTTCTCCATTTGCCATCAATCAGGAAAGTTTAATAGAGTTGCAGATAACCTTAGTAGAAAGAACAACCTACTGATGTCCATGTCTGTGGAGGTAGTCGGATTTGAAAGTTGCAAGGACATGTATCATGCTGACCCAGACTTCAGCCACATTTGGTATGAGTGCTCTAGTATGTCTCAACCTTTGGACTCTAAATTTTCCATTCACCATGGATACCTTTTTCATGGGAATAAGTTGTGTATCCCTCAATATTCATTACGATTACAACTTATTGCAGAAGTCCATGGTAATGGGATGTCGGGGCATTTTGGGCAAGACAAGACATATTCTTTGATGAATGAACGTTACTATTGGCCCAAGATGAGGAAGGATGTCATCAAGTTTGTTCAATGTTGTCGTACTTGCCAAATCGCAAAGGGGCATAGTCAAAACAGTGGTTTGTATACTCCCCTACCTATTCCAGATAGGCCCTGGGAGCATGTTTCTATGGATTTCATCGTCGGGCTTCCGAAGACGATCCGTAGAGTGGATTCAATCGTGGTTGTGGTAGACAGATTTTCGAAGATGGCCGTTTTCATTCCTTGCAAGAGGATGATAGATGTGTCATTGGTTGCCTCTAACTTTTTCAAAGATGTGGCACAGTTTCATGGACTCCCTCGTTCAATCACATCAGATCAAGATACAGGGTTCCTGAGTCATTTTTGGCGTTCTCTATGGTCTTTGCTTAATATGAAACTTCAATTTAGTAGTGCTTACCACCCCCAAACCGATGGCCAAACCGAGGTAGTCAATAGGATTTTAGGAAACTTGCTTAGGTGTCTGGTAGGAGAAAATACCAAAACCTGAGACTTAGTGCTACCACAAGTTGAGTTTGCATATAATAACTCAGTCAACCATTCCATTGGGAAAACTCCTTTTCAAGTGGTGTATGGTTGGCCCCCCAACCATGTTGTCGACTTATCCCCAGTACCAGGTGCTGGAGAGCATGCTCCGGCGGCACTAGATGCTATTGAATATATGCGTCATCTCCATAGTCAGGTGAAGCAGAAGCTCCAGGAGAGCTATGAAACCTACAAGTCCCGTGTTGATCGGGGTTGTCGAGATGTCAACTTTGAAGTAGGTCAACAAGTTTGGGTCTACTTACGACCTGAGCGATGTCCTCTTGGCACCTATAGTAAGTTAAGTCCTAGGAAATATGGCCCTTTCCGTATCAATCGACGTCTAGGAAAAAATGCATATCTGCTTGAACTTCCTGAGGATCGGCAAATTTTGCCGATCTTCAATGTTTCTGATCTATTTCCCTATTCTGGCGACAATGATTCGTCGGAGACGACTTCTCTCCTGGGTCCAGTTCCTCGCCTCAGGTTCCACCTTCAGGCATCAGTGCAGTCCTTGAGCCTTCAGCCGTGGGATCCCCTGTGGACCCAGAGCTTACGCGAGAGGAGGTTCCTCTGCGTAGATACTCAAGGCGGACCAAGGGTTGAACTGTAAATTTGGTTTACATATGTTATTTTGTTAGTATATTCATTTTGTATCTAAGTGGGTCTGTTTGGATTCGGGCACTTGTTCAAGACCCGACCCGTTGCTTTTCACGTCTGTATAAATAGACGACAAAGCTATTTTGTATACAGTTGATATCAAATGAAGAAAAGGGTTATTTTGTTTTACGTTGTCTTCCTTGTTGTTTTTTAGTGTAGTGTAAGTATCTTAGTTTCGAAGCTTCGTTCATTTGCAAGTTACTTGGTTCATCTGCAAGTTGGTTTGCATCACAATGTTCCCCAAATGATGAGAGTTCAAGGCCGAATAAAGGGGAGGACTGTCAGCATATTGGTCAACATGGGGTCATTGGGGAGAAAACTGCCAAGGTATGTGGCTGTAAATAATTGAGCAACTAGAATTTAAAGTCGTGTTGTAATGGCAGCTCACTGTGGTGTAAAAGACGCTACCCAAAAGAAGAAATCGAGATCCAGAAGCAATGATTCAGTGGTTGAAGCAACTGGGGAAGGTTTAGCGAGATTTCACCACCATAACAATGACCTTTAAGGCAATAGATGGAGAAAAATGCAGATAGGCATAGCCGACGATAATTTTTAGTGGATAGGAGGACACACGCATGAAGAAGATCAGAAATGGACAGGAAGGGCTGCATCTTCTCTTAATGTTTGCTGAATCTAGCAAACCACAACAATAGACCAAATCCAAATGAGAAGCCCTGGCCTTCTTACGTGCTGTTTTGGCTGAATGTGCTGGTGTGTTTGAGACTCCAAAAAGGTTACCCCCAAGTCATGAATTCAGCCATCATATCAAATTAGAAACTGGGTCCCGACCAGTCAATTTGAAACATTATAGATACAAACACATTCAGAAAGGGGAGATAGAAAAACTCATAAAAAGTATGTTTGTCAGAAGGAGTGGTTCAGCCCAGCCGAAGCCCTTACCCTTCTCCAGCATTGTTGGTCAAAAAAAAAAAAGGAATACGGAGGTTTTGTGTAGATTTTAAGACACTTAATGCAGTCACCATCAAGAACCAGTATCCTATACCAGTTATAGAGGAATTGTTGGACAAGTTGCAAGGGGCAGAATTAAAGCTAAATCTTTCGGTTAGGTAGGATGACCAAGGTGGACGTTCTCAAGATAGTTTTCCAAACCCATGAGGGCCATTACGAATTTAAGGTAACCCTTTCGGTTAACAAATACGCCAGCCACCTTTCAAGCCCTAACGGACCACATTTTCCATCTTTTTGTTTGGAGATTGGTTTTGGGTATATTTGATGATATATCATATAGTGTGTGTGTGTGTGTGTGTGTGTGACATGAAGATGGATGGATGGATGGCCAAAAAAATTCAGCTTTTATGTGCTGGAGATTGGATGGCCAAAATGTTTTAGCTTTTATAGGTTTTACACACACACACACACATTGAAAACTGCCGACTACCTTTATGACTGGATTTTTTTTATTTTGTATTGCTAAAACATCAAACAAAAACATACTGTCACTAAAAGTCATGGTACAAAAAAATATAGTACCAATGCACCTTTTATGACAGTTTTTAACATCAATGATCCAATCATCCACCCGTCTTTCAACAATAAAATAAGAATAGGGCTTATCAGAAGGTTGACAACCAACCTTGATGAAGATCCTTCAAAGGACTTCACATACATTAGAACAGTAAGCGCAAAGAGCTAGATTCTCGTGCCTTCGACCATCCTAGCTGCATTAATTTTTCACTACTTTTAAAGCATACGTTTGTGTTGTTTCCTTGTGTCTAGAGTTTGTATAGTCCTTTGAATATGTTCTTCCTTTGTTTATGTTGAGTCTTTGGTTTATGCTCGAGTGTTCACCTGCGACGGAGCACTCTCCAATCCGGTCTCAAGTGTATATAATGAGATTCCTTGTTTTGGATGGTCAGCAAGAATCTTGTAAGCGGCTTCGGCCAACCTATGTAAGCAAGTTGAGATTATTCTCCTTTCTCACTTCCCTCGTGATGTACAAGCTTTTCAAGAGAAATACATTGTGAGTTTTCATTATTCACACTTTGTATTCTTTATTCACTTTGTTTTTCAAATGATCTCTGCGCCCATTTCAATTATTTAAGGCTAATGGTATAAGGTGCCTTCCATGCCGCAAAAACTGAAGTGGTTAGTCCGTGACAACTGGTATCAAAGCTTGGTTTGTATATTTGGCAAGGTAGGATGAGGTGAATTGCGTCAGTGTAGAGGTCGCCAACGATTAGCTGCAATTCTTGGCAGCATGGTGGGAGATCAAACAGGTTCATGAGCTGAGGTAAACCTCAGGCTCGCCTGCAAAGGAAGGAGGGAGCTGGTGCTGCAATGTCAAGCACATAGTGAAAGCTCGACTAGTTGCAGTCAAGATGGCAGTTGAATCACTCAACAACTCTATGTCAAAAGCGACTAGAGGGTTTGAGGATTACAATGTTGAGACAAATTAGGCTTTGGAACATATTAACTCCATGTTAGAGGATGCTATGGCATGTGTTTCTGCTTTGGAGGATGCTCTGGTGTGCGTGGCCGCCTTAGAGGATGAGGTACAAGTCCTCAAGGTTCGCAATAGGTCCCTAGAGGATTGGTTCACTTCCTTAGGTGAAGTTGGAAGTGTTGGTGTGGTGCCTTGATTGAAAGTTCCTGAGCCAAAAAGATACGATGTAACTCGAAATGTTAAAGAGTTCAAGAACTTCCTCTATCAGGTGCAGAAGTTTCTCAAGGTCAACCGAATCGTTGATGATGACACGAAGATTTCTATGACAACAATGTTCTTGGGGGACGATGCCATGCTTTAGCGGCGTCAAAGGGAAAGTGATATGGAGAAAAGCCTATGCGTTATTGACAATTGAGAATGATTTAAGCAAGACATGCATGACCTTCTTTTTGCCCAAGAATATTGAGTATGTAGCCAGACAAAAGCTCATGAAGCCAGACAAAAGCTCATGGACTTGAAACAAACAGGTTCAATCCATGGCTACGTAAAAGCCCTTTTGGGGAAGTGCTAGAGATTACATGTATGTCAGATGAAGATAGATTTTTTCACTTTATGAATGGTTTACAATCATGAGCGGTACAAGAACTTCATCGGCAAGACCCGAAGGATTTGACAGTGAAGAGGTAAGGAGATTAGGCCTCACCCTCGAGAATGAAGAGTTATGCATGAAAGCAGTGAACTCGGAGGTAAAGCCCATCCATGGAGTAGCTCGAGATGTGACCGTGAAGATTGAGAGTTTGTAAGGTAAAGTCAACTTCTTAGTGGTCTTGATGGATGATTTTCGAATGCTTCTAGGTATGGAGCTCCTTAACCTAGCAAAGATGGTCCAGATGCCGCACATGCGCAATATCAGTATTATAGAACAATATTATAGATGAAAAGTCCCATTGCATGGCCCAACAGTAACACTAAAGAAAGATGAGGGCAAGGCCACGATGTTGTCCGCTCTATAGTTGAAAAAAATGTTTGAAGCATGGTGAAGATACGTACTTGGTGGCAATCAGGGAAGT
>JAANDH010000291.1:121570-196570 GCA_011799765.1 Nymphaea thermarum | reverse complement strand
TTGTGCTTTCCCGAAGAATTGAAATTTGGAGAAGCTTGCTCCAAGGTTGGAGGAGAAGATGAATGAGAAGGAAAGAAGAAGAGAGAAATGGAAAAAAAGACCTAAGGAAAAACTTCAAGTCTTCAAGTGAGAATGCACTAGAGGTTCTCCAAAGCTCATGCCCAAGAGAATAGATTACGAGAATATTTGTAGGGAGTTTTAGAGCCAAAACTCAAATTTGATTTTTTTTTAATTTCACAACAATTTCATGCAAAATTTTGAATTATTTTTAATTTTTTCTGAAAAATAGGTTTTGACTAAGTGGAATTGGCCATTAGCCCTACAAATACTTCTTTGGGGTGTGGGCAGGGCTAATGCCCACCCAAAAAATTCAAACACCACCCCCAAGGGTTGGTTTTGCAAGAAAAGGGGGCCTGTTACTCGTTTTATTTCGTTTTATTTCATTTTATACCATTTTTTATGTTATTCTATTTTTAAAAAAAATAAAAAAACCAATCATGCGTCGCGAGAAAGAAACGTAAAATTATGATTTTTGGATCTTATTTGAATTCGAGAGTCTGATTTTGGATTTAAATCTCACATCTAAAGTTGAGTTTTGAATTTGTGTTTCGGTAAAAAGAATGCAGTCTTTTCGAAAAAATTTGGGGTGATAATATAAGGGCTATTCAGGACTGGAAACTACCAACTAATATGCTGGAGTTGCATTCCTTTCTCGGCTTGGTGAACTACTATTGACGATTTTTTGAGAGATATTCTTTGATAGTTGCGTCCCTCACCGATTTATTGAAAAAGAACCGAACTTGGTCTTGAAAAAAAACTTGTAAGAGACACATTTGTTTGCTTGAAGAGGGCCTTGATGTAGGAGCCAGTGCTCAAACTACCCGACCATACTAAAAAGTTTGAAGTTCACAACGATGCTTTAGATTTTTCCATTGGTGGAGATTTGCTACAGGAAGGTCACTTGGTTGCCTTTGAAAGTAGGGAGCTTAAAGACGCAGAGTGACACTACTCCGTGCATGAAAGAAAATGACAAGAATTATACATTGCCTTTGCACGTGGAGACATTACTTATTGGAAGCTCAGTTTGTGGTGAAAACAGATAATGTAGTCACAAGCTACTTTCATACCCAAGAAAAGTTGACTTCAAAGCATGCCTGATAGCAGGAATTTCGGAATTTGACTTTGCATTTGAGTACAAAGCAGGAAGGACTAATGTCATAGCCAATGTGCTAAGTCGAAAGGTGGAACTGGCAGCAACTCGAATGGAGACATCCGAAGCACAACTTGAAGGTGCTTTTTTCGAGTGGATCCGAAAAGGCATGAAGCAAGACCCTATGGCCAAACATTTGGTCACGACAACTGAGGCGGGGAAGACGCGCCGTTGCATGATGGACTCTTGATCACAAAGGGCGGACGTGTGTTCGTGCCTAGGTGGGGCAGCCTTTGGTGGGAGTTGCTGAAGGAATGCCATAACACGATTTGGGCAGGCCATCCTGGCTAGGAACAGACATTGGTGGTCCTTGAACGTGGCTATTACTGGCCACAAATGCGAGACGATGTTAAGGCTACGTGAAAACTTGCTTGATTTGCCAGCAAGACAAGGGGATGAACTAAAAGACTGCTAGGCCTCTTGGAGCGTCTTCCTATTTCAGAATGCCCATGGGAATCCCTTTACATAGACTTCATCTTAGTGCTCAAAATTGATGGCTTTAAATCCATCTTTGTGGTTGTGGATAGATTTTTCAAATATGATACATTTGTCTCAACCTCTAAGGAATGTCCCGTTGAAAAAAATGGTGGAATTGTTTGTGAAACACATAGTGAAACATTGAGGCATGTCGAAAAACATTGTAAGTGATCATGATAGCCACTTCACGGGAAAGTTTTGGTGCAAAGTATTTTGCTTGCTTGATTTAAACTTGCTATTCTCAACAAGTTTCCACTTGCAAACCAATGGTCAAACTAAACGGAACGGCTTATTGGAACAATATCTTCGATACTCCATCAGCACAAATTAAAAGAATTGTGTGAAGTTGCTTGATGTAGCCCAATTTTGCTATAACTTATAGAAGAGCGAGCTTTCCGGGCATAGTCCATTCAAGATAGATACTAGATGGCAACCATTGATGCCACATACCCTTGTTGCTCAGAAGAAGAGACAACCTACCTTCGCCTATTAGTTTCTCTGCGACTGTCAGGAAGAGACGGAAGCGGCCAAGGAGTGCTTGTACAAGACCGCCAAAAAAGATGAAAAAATTTGCAGATCGAACTCGAAGACATAGAATTCTGAGTGGGAGACCAAGTCCTCATGAAGCTTTACCATGACTATATGGCCATCTTCTGTGGCCGACATTGGGCGTTAATCTACAAGTTTGAGGGACCATTCACAGTGCTAAAGATGATCAAAAAGCTAACGTACATGCTAGACTTACTAACAAACTTTAAAGTGGATTCAGTGTTACGCGTTTGTAACATGAAGCCCTTTTATTTTAATGATGAAGACCCCGATAGGAGCATCCCAAAATGAGAACCGATCGTACAGCGAGCCCTGCCAATCAAGCCAGCAGCAGACCTAAAGATGGACAGATTATTCGGCACAAGACAAACTATTTGGGCAAGCCGAATAAATACTAAGTAAAGTGGATAGGCGAGCAGAACCCAACTTGGGAGTATGCATTATGCATCAAGCAGCCTACTCGTTGGAAGCCAGAGCCTACCACGAAGCAACTGACGCAGAGGACGGTGCATGATTTGAGGGGGGGGGGGGGAGTCTATTTCCCTGTGTCTAGAGTCAGTATAGTCATTTGCTTGGTTTTGTACTTCATTTGTTTATGTTGAGTCATTGGTTTATGATCGAGTGTTCACTTGCAAAGGAGCACCCTCCAATCCGGTCTCAAGAGTATGTAATAAGATTTCTTGTTTTGGGTGGTCGGCAAGAATCTTGTAAGCGGCTTTAGCCAATCCTATGTAAAGTAAGTAGATATTATTCTCCTTTCTTACCTTCCTCGTAATGTACAAGCTTTCAAAAAGAAATACATTGCAAGTTTTTTTTTTTTTCACATTTTGTGTTTTTTATGTACTTTGTTTTTCAAATAATCTAATGCTCATTTTTATTATTTAAGGATGACGGCATCAGGTGCCGTGCTCCATGGACTGAATTGCTCCAATTAAATAATTATAACAAAACAAAGGAACATTTAGTTCCGGCATATAGTCTTACTAGCCAATGGCTTATATATATATATATATATATATATATATATATATATATATTCTTCAATCTTTTCATTGAATTTTTTTTTCCGCCTGTTAGTACACATTGCTCGATGCATTTTGAGCAGTGTATTTAACCATACCATGGTGATTGAAGGGACATTTCATAGATTTTATATATATATATATATATATATATATATATATATATATATATATATATATATATATATATATATAATGTCACACTCACGACCTCACGATCTCGAGAATGAAGGCAATCATCACCGATCAAAAAAAGAAAAACCAATCCTTTCGTCCCTTGTTTTCTGTGTTGTCATTTGCAGGTGAAGAGCTTCAATCCTCATCAGTTGACGAAGAACTCATGGAATGAACCCGTGCGATTGTGACATGAACACAATACATTCATTAGAGGCTAAATATTGAGGGAGAAGATGGAAGGCTGAGGATTCATGGTTTTTGCCCTTTCTTATTCCATGTCTGCTGTATTTTCCCCCTGCAGAAAACAACAACAATAGCATATTTAACACGCAAACTGATTTTTGTCAGAAAGGAAATTAAATGGGCGTAAGGAAGTGATGACGACTTTCAGGAGGTGCTCACGGTGGGAGGGAAACGGGTTGCAGAGTGGAAAAATGAACGGCGGTGGATGGAGCTGCGCATGGCGGTGATCATGACTCAGGTGGCAAATAGAGATGGTCATGGTGAGAGGGGATGGGGTTTCAGAGTGGAAGAAGGGAGGGAGACAAGGGAATAGAGGAAAAATGAGGGCCGTTCGAGCCTTGGTTTTCCACCCAACTACCATTTTTTACTTGATCTATCTGAGTCGTTCCATGGGGCATGATGCATGGCTGAGATCAGTAGTTCATTTGACAATTATTTGTTAGAGCTTTGGTTCAGCTCATATATATATATATATATATATGTGTGTGTGTAATAGTTTCTTAATAATGTCTCTTAAATGTTTGTTCATATTTTATTGGACGGCTCATATCTTCACATATATAAATATATATAGAAAGGAAAAGGAAAAGAGCGATGGTATGAGCACCACCGTCGGCATGGTGTCTCCTCCCCCTTCCACCATCATGGACAGTGTATGCACTTAAAAAAATATAAAAAACTTATATTATGTACAGGGTTATCTGATAAAAAAGTTCGGCTGTCCTAGTTTTGTCCCATGATGTTATAAAAGCTTAGAGTCATAACTCATAATTTAGGCTTCCGATATATATATATATATATATATATATATATATATATATATATATATATATATATATATATATATATATATATATATATATATATATATATATATATATATATATATATATATAATTAACTTGACATTTGTTTCGTCCATCTGATTATCATTACCATTGTTCCATGCAGCCAAGGGTGGAGGCCGTACCTCCCTGCAACAATTGCTGTTTGCAAAATGAAGTCGTATTCATAAAAAAAGAGGACCACGGATCGGGACTGATCACAGTGGCCATCCAAAAGCATATTTCTTTCTTGCACTTAGAGATGCCTTAAGTAGCCAATGCTAATATTTTTGACATCTGCCCAAAAAGCGCCACGGTTGATTCCATCCTCTCTGTCATGGCTAACTCTATTTCTTAGTTTCTAGAGATGCCATGCAGTCATAGGAAAACACATGCGCCAACTTTCTCTCATCCACTTCCCAATACAGGACCTCCCCACCACCATTGAATGGATTCTTGCATACTATTCCATCCGGCAATAATTTGACTCCAGAAGTTGCCCGTTTGCAGTTAATAAATATGTGATATCCGACTCTTAGATTCACACAGGTGACATTGATTGGCAAGGGAGAATCCAAATTTTTGTAATCTGTCTTGGGTCACAAGACGGTTTTCTATTGCTAGG
The DNA here is from genome assembly GCA_011799765.1 of Nymphaea thermarum. Classification (NCBI taxonomy): domain Eukaryota; kingdom Viridiplantae; phylum Streptophyta; class Magnoliopsida; order Nymphaeales; family Nymphaeaceae; genus Nymphaea; species Nymphaea thermarum. The sequence continues at coordinate 191,443 of JAANDH010000291.1, read as the reverse complement.
TTGGTGCACCGTTTAACTCGTGGCAACTGGTAAGGCATTATTCTTCCACACTTTGAGAAGATTAAGAGAAGCTATCCTGCGAAGTCTGTTATTCTCATATATTTCACAGCGCCCAATTTCCTCCATCTTTCTGTTATCCAGCATAAGCCTGTCATCGATTTGGGAGAGCTATATGTGATGGATAACCTGCTTAATCTATGGTGCTTGCCCTCTGAGACTGAGGATTAGTGAGTGGTAATTAAACACGTTATGTATGGATAAATCACTTAAGATGATAAAATAAGGTGAGATCATGGTTATGAAGTAGGCGATCAATGATGCCTCATCCCAGTTTTCCAACCAAAACAGTATCTTTTTTCCACCTCCCACTTTCCAGCTAACCATAAGGAAAAACAAAACGATAAAAGCATATCTTTGTTGATGCTAGGTCTGAGTCCGAAAGCAACGAAAAAACATCAGCGAAAGCTGCTTCTTGCATCATCTTACTACGCTTCGCTGACCCGGGCACGACGAAACGTTAGAAAAACTCACAAGACGCACGCAGGTATCAGGTTTAGAGCTATCTAGAAGGAAGATATCATCTCAGGCAGGCAGAATCAGGGGCCTTGAATCTTACAACTTGCTGAAACAATGTTATTTTTCATTCATACCAGTGATATATATCTCTCTCTCATTCCCTCCCGCAGCCCCACACCACCCCATCATGTTCTATCAGCCTCTCATCTCTGCTTATGAGGTCTCTTATATGTATGTACATATTCCCTAGGTGAGGGCTGGCTAGCAATGACACCATTGGCTTGAGCCGGTGCCAATGGCTTCGCCCCGAACGGCGGCTACAGGGCAGGACTTGAAGCCATTGGCTTTGGATATTAGCCGGGACCAGAACTGCTACTCGACTCCGGATATGCTATCATGTTTTGGTGGATGAGCAGATGGGGAATCCTGCACCCGGCAACTTCATGAGCGATTATCATAATGCAGCAAACCCTTTGCAGCTGGCTCACTCCATAGATGATCACTACGCCCCAGAACGTTTCCAACTCAATGCAGACATCTGCCGTGCCGAAGGAGCTGAGTCGCAGCACACGGGCATGCAGCACCTGTTTGATTCAGCCAAGGCATTCAAGAAGCAGATCTCTGATCATGAGCCGCCCAGGAATTATTCAAAGGAGCTGCGAGCCGGCATCAAGCCAGCATCATCAACACGGCTCAAGTTGGTCTTCCAGTTTCTAGTTCTTAAACTTCCAATTGTCTTACATCTATTCCAAAAACAGAGTGCAAGTAGAATTAAGTTTTGAGTGTCAGGTCTCTCCAGAGTGGTTATATCCGGAAACTTGAAACTCTTGGTAGATTGCCCCGGTATCGATAGCTATTTCTTTGATGCAATACTGCTTACTTTCCTCGTTGTGATAGGAAGGTGGATGCATAGAATCATGCAAGCCAAAATATAATCTTATCAGCAGCATCAGACTGTAGTTCCTATTAACAATAAAATGCCCTTAGAGACAGGTTCTCTATTATTGCCTGTGGAATTCCGATGTGGAAACTCTTCAAATTTCCTCTGTTTTTTTTTTTTTAACCAAAATGAATAGAAAGTGAACCTGCGAAACATTAGTGCCTGTCCCAAACCATGTAGAAGTTCACTTCTACACATAGTCAATGGGGCCATACTGGCGTTGAATGAATTTTGGCTGTTCCTCTAAAATCAATTACATTCAACAAAATGAAGAAATACATAGACAGGCAAATTAAGACTATATTGTTCATAAGTTTTTAGTTCAAATGTTTCTTGATCACTTATTCATCAGGCAGTTTCAAGTTTCAACAACTAAATGTGGAAACAAACACTGTTCCAGGCATCCATTTTTAATCACATCAGCACCTGGCGACCAGCATATTAGCATCCATATGAGAATCAATGGTGACTGGACTGGGGATATGTTGCAAATTTTCTCCGAAGGCTTATGATCACTTTGTTTTTCCAAAATAAGGTCATCCAAGAATTATTCTTTTGCGTCTTCAATGTCTAAAGCAATTGTGATTTAACACACATAAGCTTATATCTGAAATTTATTATACATGTACATGTTATCAGGTTTATCTGTAACATAACTGACAGAAAGCGCCAACGGAAGTTTAAACCAAGACTTCAACTTAGGAAGCTCCTAAATTGCCGAATATGATTACAATCTTTCATGTAACTTAGCACTAATCTGTATTATGTAAAAACATTTCCTTGGTGAAACAAGGATTGCCAAATTTACTGGTCTCTCAACTAAGTGGCGTTTGGTCGTTTCTTTCCTATTTGGGAAAGTTTCCTCAAAAGCTCTCCAAATCATGCTTCCCTTGTGTCAAAAGTGCGAGCATCAGGAATGTTACGATCCACTTGAAAATCTTTCCATGAAATCAAGTGACAGCTGTGAGAATTTCAAGCTTGTCACAGATTCAACATTCATGTAGATACATTGTTTGTTGTCTATCATTTGGGATTTTTAAAAGATAGGGGCTGCTTAGTTTCGCTACTGAAAAATCCTAACAATGCAAGTTCACATAACCAGGAATGTCGAGGACAATTTCTCAGTCGCAGGGTTGAATAAAAGGTTTCACCTCATACCCTATGTCACCAGTTTCTCTCCGATGAAATCTGGCTCAGTGTTTGCATACACATAATTTTCTGGATTGATTTTCCTTGATGCAGGGCTCTCATATAAGCACTATGTTTATCCATGCCCATCCACATCTTCGGTCTATTTCCTTCTTTTCTGCTGTATGACTTTTAATAATTTTAATGTGAAATGTGATCATAGCGAACTGTCTAAGAAAGACATTAACTTAACAATTTCTAGCACATTTTATTAGTAGCTTCTTCATTAGCTTTTATTCAGGGTTCAACCTAAAGTCAAATTTTGATGGCTGTATCAGAAAATGCAGCTTTCACCAACTGGTAAAAGTGTTCTGCTCCGTGCGGATAACTGCTGCTCCAGTGACACTTCAAAGTCAATGTAACTGTCTAATGTGCATCAATTGAGTGTTTGTGTGTGTGCATCTATGTGCATGTTGTATATACTCTTATGCCACTCAGACACAACAAACAAGGCAAGTTGTGACAGCAGGCAAGCTGGTGTGGACAAACATTTGTAGCAAGTGAACAATCTGTTAGAATAACATTTCATGAAAGATGTGTTGTCTATATGCCCTTGTGGCACTTAGAAACAGGAAATAAGGCAGGCTGTTATAGCAGGCAAGCCAGTATGGATACAAAACATTTCTAGCAAGTGAACAATCTAGATGAAAAATTGAACTAGAATAAAGAACAGCTCATGAAAAATTGTAACTAGAATAAAGAACAGCTCATGAAAAAGACACCAACGGAAATACAGACTTGTTCAGTACCACATTTCATAGTTGACAGATCTAGTTCAGAAGTAAGCTGACATTTAAAGGTTCGTACAAAGCTAACAAGCCGTTGGATAATTGAAATATGCAGGATGCCAGGGTTGATATCGATGGTCCCTACGGAGCACCAGCACAGAACCATAACAAGTACGATGAACAAGGATATTTTGAGTGGTTCAAAGGAATAATGAATGAATTTGCAGAGATTGATTACGAAGAAATTATTGGGATGCACGATCATCTCACTGGTATTTAAGAAGAGGGTGATGCAAGCTCAGCACTGGTCACCACATTACAGGAATTGAACCATGCCAAGGATGGAGTTGATATTGTCTCTGGAACAAGGGTATTTTCTCTCTCCTTTTTAAGAATTTTAGGAATGGGGTACTTGTATAGGGCCCACTTTCAATTCTTCAATGTGTGAACATGATGAGATCTCAAAGCCCTTAAAATGATTTTTTCAAACGGTGAAATTGATATTTCCTAGAAAATGATGAACTAATAAGCTTTTGCAGGTGAAGACTCGTTTTGGAAAAGGGTTTTATCCAAAGTCGCCTTGGATAACAAAAATGCAAGAATAGGTAACGGTTACACACCAAGACCATGGGCAACATGTCATTCACCATTAAAAGATAATAGCAAGCAGTTTGATGCTTTCTTTTGGCGGTTTTCCTTTTACTTTCCCTTCTACTAACAATTAACTGCTGTTTGAAACTCAGGCGTGTTCTACTGTAGGCCCTCAACGTTGGCGAAAAACTCAGGTCCCTATCCATGGATTTCAATCACAAGCTAAACACTAGGTTTGAGTTCCACAAAGAAAACTTTGATTCACTCCTTCAGCATGAAGTCGCACACTGTCAAAGGCAAATCGAATTCCTACAGACATTATATCCCTCTCAACATGATAGATTATTTGATTCTGTCGTATTCCATTGTCCCCCGATGGCATGAGGAGACTTTGCGTTGAGTGGTGCCGCTGGAGGCTAAGTAGACGGTCTTTTCCCTTTCTCCTTATTCCTCTCCCTCTCCCTCTTGATATTCACAGCTTCTTCGATCATCAAGCAGCAGGTTTGAACCTTAAAACTCCTACAACGAGTATCTTTGAAAACTTTCTTGGTTACTTTTGCCAGCAATGTTAAGAAATAAGGGATGATATGACATAAAAGAAATAAACGGATATTCAATTATCAATAATTCTTTTACACATAATACTTACATTGGATATAACAGAGATGACCAAATCTACATGAAACGCAAAAAAACATAGGAAAACTTCCATATTCTGTTCTTAGGAAGTAAAGAAAAGGACGAAAGAGGCATTGAGTAACCATATGTTATGACATCTGGTGCATGTTCAAAGTTTAGTTTGAATGAAAAATGACCTCGATGACCTGAAAAATTGTACGTGGTCAGAAGGTGCCCCAAATCTTTCCAAGTGGGAATCAAGACCTCGGAACTTTCTTGTGTTCATTGCCACAGCTGCATCGGTATGGCTATCATTACAAGTTCAGAGCCAACAGATCTTTCCCAGCTTGATAGTCACCAAGAACGAAAAAAAAAATGGGCAATAAAAAAAGGGAGAGAGTACTAAATAACATTGAGAAAACTCAATTCAGTTTAACTTATACTCATCTCGAAAAGACAAGCTATCGACCTTGCATTTGTCTCTTCTTCCTGATCCCGCTCAAGTGGCCTTAGTTTCTGAGGAAAGAATTGCTGGTGAACTATAAAAGAAGACTACGTGTTGTTACTGTCTCGCACTTTTTCTTTCCCACTGGTGAGATTGCTCAACTCAATCTGCTGACTCTCAATTCTTTTTATAACATGAGAAAAGTCACCACGTGCAAGGGAAATGGATTCATTCTTAGAAAGGTGCCTTTGTTTTAGCATTGACAGAACTCGTGAAATATCAACAATAGAAGGGCGCTTTCTTGGTGATTTATGTATGCATTTCTGTGCAATACTGGCAAGAATCCTGACCTCGTTAAGATCACATTTTCCAACCAACCGCTTATCAAGTATCTCATCCCATCCTGCATTTCCATCATCAGTCATCGCTGCCTGAAAAATAGAATGACCAACTAGAAATGAGAAAACGGCATTCTATATATCTAAAGGTACACCAAGTCAGGGACCATACCGAGACAACCCAAAAGGTTCTAGTTGCAGCCATGTGATAAAAAGTTGAAGACACAAAAGAAAATGGATTAAATAATGATTCAAAGATAAAATCAATGGTTATCTACAAAAAAGATCCATGTTTATTCTAAAAGTTCAAGGGGTCTATAATAAAAAAGAAAATTTGGCAGAAAAAGCTTGTATATCAGCTGATATACTTGAGCTACAAGCAGCTGTCCTTTCCTCTGTGAGTTCAGTCATGATAAACCTGTGCTCACAACCAACTCAATGTCCATCTCAAATTATATTTACATTTAACTGCAAACTTTTATTAGACTAGGTCCGCTGTCCAGTTAATTGAGCAGACAGCATATTCCAAAAGCCTAGTTTTGTTGAGAGACGCATGCCCCATCAAATAGTTAATGGCACAAGGTGTTTGGTCATGTCCTTATGCTTACATTTAGCACGTGTTTTGATCTGCAACTACAAGCCCTTTGATACATAAACAGAGACTGCAGCAGCTGGCCATATTTTCTTCATAGTCTTTGTTAAGCATTTCACTCTGATATCCTTTAGGGGTCAAAAATCAATTCATTCCACTTCATAGACTTCAGTCTTGCAATCTTCTCGTTTTGGGTAGCCATAAATTGCCTTTATGAATACCAGATAAACTACCAACAGTAAGATGCAGCACAGAAAGACGGTCATACATTCCTAAGCGTAATCAATAATCTTGAATCCACTGAATGCTATTAAATCTCTTTGAGAAATTTGTGAACTTCAAGCATGTTACACACACACACAAACACACACATATGTATATGTATGTACATATGTATGTACACATGCACGAATGCGCACATGTATGTAATGCAAGTAGGCATGTATAAAACACCTGGCAAAATGGCATATGGGGTACTGCCTAGCTTCTATAATATGTTTTAAATGACTCCAACTGCATGGATGAATTATTATGCCCAATTGTCCAAAGCTATAGGATTCCCCCCAAAAAAAAAGAAGTTATTATGTCCAGTTCAAATTCTGTAAAACTGTGAAAATCATCAGACATAGGTTTATTGGCTCATAAAATCCAATTTAAACGTTCAAAACAATGATTTTTTATTTCAAACATACAGTTTTGGAATTCCAACTTCATTTGTAACGTCAGGTTTATCAGGAAAAAGAAAAAAACCTCAAGTATAAAAGACAACATACCACGCATTATATTTCTAGACATTATATACAAATGTAGGAACATATAAATAAATAAAGACACATACAGGCATTATGTCACCCAAACACTGCACTTACAACATAAAAATAATAGTTTCTAAGTTCTATCATTATGAATGTCTTCCCATAACCAACTCCATGGTCTTGAATGTATTTTTCTGATCATATATAAATTTTGATGCTTCTATAATTCATCTACTTGTAATTTTATTCAATCCCATAAGAACATGGAACAAGTACAATAACTTGATTCAATAAAGATGTCAAGTCAAGCAAAGTTCTGAAATATGAATCAAACTCCTATAATCCTATTTAAGACGTTAGAAATAGCACCATATAGAATATAAAAAAAATGTAAAATTTTCAAAACTTGAAGAAAAGACAAATTCATCTGAAAACATAAAAAGTCACAAAAGGTTCATAGGCCAAAAAAAATCTCAAATAGAATTTTTAGTTCCTGTTCCCAGAACATGTTGAACAGGAATACCTAGTTATCCCTTCCTGTGTATTCTAGGAACTTCCTCTGGCCAACGGTTCCTCACAATAACATGGAGCTTATTGTTCTTTCTTCCACCAGAATGGCCAAACACCTAATTCCCATTCAACAGAATGCACAGCACTCACAGCCTGCCACTTGCAAACATGGACCCGACGTTAGCACGAAATGGTGTTTTGTGCAACACCACATTCTGTAGTATCAAACACTCTCTAAGGGCCAAAAGTTAAGTAATTAATTAATTAAATAGGTAGAGATTTCTCCACAATCTGATGGAGGCTGGTATTCAATTCTTTGTTCTATGGGAAATGAGCAGGAAAAAAACTTCAAGAAGGGCAAAATCTACTGCAACACATTATGTCAAGGTCTATAGACGCAAGCTTGAAGCTGCATTTTCCAATTCTTTGCAACCATAGAAGACTTGACTAAAGTGCCATCACGAAGGGAAGACACTCACGAGATTAATGTAGTCCATCAGACCTTGCTGTGGGTTAATTGCTGTAATAAGCTCAAAAAGAACAACACCAAAACTGTATATGTCGCTTTTCTTTGTAAACTTGTTTGTTGACATGTATTCTGGGTCCATATAACCGTAAGTTCCCTTCAATCCAGAGAGACGAGGATTAAAAGCCTCTTCTTTCGACAATCCAAAATCAGCCACCTGAAGTAAATAACACTTATCAGAGGAAAAAATGCAGAAGCAGATGCTAGAAAGATATTAGAAACAAAACTGAACTTTATGCAGAAGCAAAAACATAATTCAAAATAATGATAAGGAAGACCAGCAAAGTTGCTACAAGCCTACAATCTCTTTTCCAACTTCATTTTTCTCACATGTTAGAATGTCAACTTGAACTTGAATGTTTTACATTTACTTGTTATCCACATCTATGTCCTCAAATGCAACACAACTAGGAGCAATCTACTGATGGATCATGGCATGAAGAGTTTGACAGAAACCTGAGTCTTGATGCTTCAGTGCAGCAGGCAGAAAATGAGATATCAATACATGCACACAAGAGAAAATAGCAAGCCAATGCTTCATCTCAACATCATAGCAAAGCACATTAACCTTTCGTGATTTCATTAGTCTCGGGCAGTTTCCTGAGATATTTTCAGCAAAAAACCAATCTCAGGTCCTAATTCTTTTAAATCTCACCAACTTCAAAAATATTGAGATCTATTTAACATCATTATATGTATGGTTCAGTCAAAAATGCCAAATGCTCCGTTTGGTGAATGCTAACAAGGTGAACTCACATGGAGACCTCCCTTTTCAAGTAAAAGTTATTGGGCTTCTAAATCCTAGAGTCAACATTTATTGGATATAAGGCTAAAATTCTGGCATTCTATCATTTTCATTACAGTGATGATTAAAACCTTCTGATTATGAAGTGTTTTTTATATCAATGGCAGCACAACTTATAGGTATTATTTTATTAACAAATTTTTTAACAATTTGATTTATCATTTATTCGTAATATGTTTTACAAGTAGAGATTATCCCAAAAATTTTACAAAGAAAAACTTGAAGATCCTGCAAGATATTTTCTTGCCAAGAAACTCCTGAGAACAGTATCCTGTAATTATGATCCTGAGGTATACCTTCAGTTTTTTCTTGCATAAGATACATGTGGTTACTTGAGAGGTTCACATTTGTGTTTAGTTCATGACAGCTTAGAGCTGGCATCTATAAGTATTACTACCTACATCCCAGGTTGGTTTGACAGACAATTTGCTTAGCAGCTCTATCAGCTTCTTTCCTGCACCTTCTTTTATGATCAAAACCATAATAAGCTGATTTGGAGCATAATATTTTGGGAATCAGTAACCTCCATTAACATTTTGAGACCTCAACAGCTACTATCTTCTTACCTTTGCTCTCATAGACTGATCCAAGAGTATGTTAGCAGACTTCAAATCTCGGTGAATGACAGGAGGTACAGCCTAAATCAGACATATTTTTGGTTAAAATTTAATATTCATTTAAAACTGATGCTTAAACCAAGACAACTCTTCTTTTTCTTATCCTGCATAAATAAAGAAAACAATGATTAGTTACCCCTTCATGAAGATACTCAATTCCATGAGAAACATCCAGAGCTATCTGAAGCCTGTCGTCCCAGCCCAAATTGCATGGACCTTCATCTGTATACCCAGTAAATGCTATACATTAGATTTGAAAGAAAATAAACCAAAACAAATTTTGTGCACTTCAACATAGAAAAAATTATTTAACCGCAGAAACACATGAAGTAACTTCAACTAGTTCAAGGGGTGTACAGTTTTCACATTAGCATGTTCTCTATTAGATTATGTAACTAGTTTCCATCAGATATATGCCTAGAGATATGGCTTATTGGTATGAATTATGACCAATGTATATATAGGTAGTACATAGTTATTAATATGTATAATAGATATTGGTAGTGATACTTTTTTTTGTTTGTATTTTTGTTTTCCATTAGTTCAGTTCTGATTCACACTTTTAATGATCGCTCAAAGCATATAAATATAGATTGATAGTATGTCGGAGATGTGTAGTTAAAGAACATTATGGATTTTCGTTATGTCTCATCAGAGTATCAATTGGGTGAGTTCGTTACCAAGATGCAATGTTAAATTCAAGTTGCTGCTGTTTCATTACGTTCACATCACATGTAAAGTACTGCTTCACATATAGACTGACTTCATTACTGACAACAAGAAGCTAACCTACCAATACCAATGAACCCATGAACATTTCAAAAATTTAGATGATCTTGCAAAATGGGAAAGTGAGTGTAAAAAATACAGATATATTCATGGAATTCAATACTAAAGTGAATATCTAATATAAATTGTCATAGAGAATGTCATTGCGAGTGGCGCCTGTGCTTAAGCATTGGATTCCCACTTCATCTCATTTCCTGCTTCTTAATGAGGAATGCCAGGTAAAATATAACCATTTATGAAAGGTACTTCAATGTTCTGGATAAGATAGCATGTAACAAGACATGAAACACTAATTTTTCTAAGTTAATCAAGACAAGTTAAGCAAGAGCCTAAGTATTCAAGAGTATAAACATGGCCAAGGTGGCTCTTCCACAGTTCCACCATATGACTAAAAATTGCTCTGCATGCATTCAGTACACACACACACACACACACACACACACACACACAGAAAGAGAGAGAGATTGAACAGTATGCAAAAAGTATTTTTGTCCCTGTGTTCCCTGCCCAAAAATCTGCGGATTAAGTGATCAAATGACCAAAATAATTTGGTAAATGTGATTTACATAGTTTATTTAACAAAAAAGAACCTTTGAGCCACATTATTTCAAGAACTGAAAAGAAAGAGCAAAAGCATAAATGATCAACTGCTCACAATGCATGAAAACATGACAGGCACAAAAAATGATGATCCGTAGGCGTAGCATCAATTAATCTATACCATTACAACAAGAAAAACGTTTTCTTTAGCGGCACATGAGTCGCACTAAAATTTGGAGACACCATTCAGTTTTTCTATATATGAAATTGATCAAAGATCAACAAGAGAAGTAATTTCCCTTTAGCATGGGCACATGAGTTCACACCAAGACTTGGGGACTTCATAGTTCATTCAGTTTTTCTCTATATACAAAGAAAATTCTGAGCACATTTAGATAATCTGCCAGGAGTATGCACAATCAGCAGGCAATCCAGAACAGGTGTGTAAAAAGCTCACCATATAGGCAGCTTGCCAAGCTCCCATTGGACATAAACTCATAAATCAACATGTGTTGACCCTTTTCGACGCAATAGCCAACCAAATTGACAAGGTTCCTGTGATGTAGCCTACTTAGCAAAACAACCTAATATAGAAGACAGTTATATCAAATTAATTAATATGAACAGAACCAACATAAAGCATAAAACTACAGCCATATAACAGGGGTAATTCCCTTGGAAGATTACTGCACAGAAAAATCCAAGATTGAGAATTCTTGTAGGGCTATAACAAATATGACAGACTACTTTAAGACTTTCACATCGTCGAAGAATAATAGCTTAATATAATCATCAATATTGTTTACCTCAATCGTGCAAACAAACTCTAAAACTACATGCAAATATTAACTAAATCACCAAATAAATTTTTAAATAACCACCACGCCTTAGAAAATATCTAAAATAAGTAAAATTATGATTTCTAGAAGACTAACAAGAATTTCAAGGATTGCCAACTAAATAGAAACTCTATAGTGCAGAGACATACAAATAGAGCCATATACAGAACCCAAAAATTTGAAAGGACAAATCATGAAACAGTGATTCCTCTGATAGTTGATGCCCAAATTTCAATCATTTTTACAGTACATTAATAAACCAGGTCATTTACAAGGAGTCTAAAGAATAACCAATTATCCAGCAAGTAGCATAAATTTTTTCTTAAATTGCTAAGAAGATAAGCTCTGGTACTCTTTCACAGGGACAAAAAGGGAAGTAACATCAATCCAGAAATATAGGTGCCAAACAAGGCACTGTATCTTACACCAGAATATCACCTAAAGGTTTCACTATAACCCTCTTCATCTAGAATGTTTCTGAGCAGTGATTAAGCAATTTGATGTACTCAAATACAATTGGAGAACATTAAAAAAGAAAAGAGGGTCTTTAAAGTTTAAACGACTAACACACACCAACTATCCAGCCTAGCAGGGCATAGGACGATTAGAAATGAACATTCAGAAGTCCTAAGGTCTTTGTCGTGAAAACTTTAGATGAATGCATGCAGCAGATTATTCTGCATATGATCACTTAAGCAAGACAGTAACTAGTGTTGGATGATTTACATGCTACAAAACAAGTTCCATTTTTTGTTTGTTCAGGTTTTATTTGGTCAACCTCTGTATGGAATTCCTTCTCGCCTTGCCTCGAGTTTGAAGCCAGCACCTTTACAGCAACCACTTGACCTGTAGACATAACAGCTTTATACACTGGGCCAAAAGAACCCTGCCCAAGAATGGTTGTGAAATTCTGTGTTGCCTTCTGTATATCCCTAAGGAGGAAAGTTTGATATTCAGATTAACATGGAGACATCAGTTAATGCAAAAACATTAAATGTGAAGGATTCCGTGAATCCAAATGAACCGGGTGAAAAACTGTAGTGGATCCAGAAGTATAAGAGAAAAATTAACAATTTTACATAGTTCACAATCCTCAAAATAAAATTTCATATCTACGTTATTCAGGACAACCTTAACGAGATGAACTCCTTGAGATACCTAGAGGCTAGAGCAACAAAATGGTGAAACCAGTGAGATGGCAAAGTTGCAGATGGACAAAAAGTGCAACCATGTAGCAGAAGCCACTATAGTTTGATGGATTGAATCCAAGCTAAACCAAAGACCCATCTGGATGGTTAATTATGAGAGTAGGTCAAGCAAAATTGTAAAAAATAGGTACCACACACAATAGCAGAGATGGAACCTGACAAGTTAAATACCCAAAAATGTATACTAATTGATCTAACCTTTAGCAATGAACACCTCAAAAATAATCATGATACTATACAGACATACATAATTTGTGAAGCTATCCAAAGTACAGAACGGGTTCAGATAAGCCCTCAAAGAGCCAATTCTCAAGCTAAGAATGTTGACCAAGTTTGACCTGAATACTTATATATATATATATATATATATATATATATATATATATATATATATCATGATACTGTCTGCACATACATGACTTCTTGTGATTTACTGAAACTATTATGATATTTTGCTGATATTACTGGCTTAATCCATGATGCTGGCAACACCAAAATTTTGGAGACATTGGTAACCAATTTTCAGATCACATTCGGCATTATGCACAACTCTATCTGGATACAGCCTCCACAAATTCCAGCCAATCAGCCTTTTTGGCATTCAAAAGAGACCTCTATTTTAGCTTTGAGTTCGTCTAAGTAAGTCACCAAAGATTAGCCACGTTGGGACTCCAAAAATCCTTGCAAGAACCTGTTCTCTGTCTCTCTGAGTGTGTGTGTGTTTTTTTCTTTGGGGGGGGGGGGGGGGGGGGGGGGGGGGGGTGGTGTTTGGGGGTTGGGCTTGATAGGTGGATATTGTACCAATTCAACCTGGACAAAAACATAAAAGCTTTGTATATATTTACTAAGTGTTATCTGTTGGATCATGCTATTTTAATGTCAAAAATTGATTTAATGAGCCATCAATCTCCATGTATCATTGGCCCACTAATTCTCGAAGGACTTGGAAAAATCATTTCAATGTTAAAAACTTAAAATCACCTGATTCAAACTCAATTCCTACCAAATAAGCCATGTAGATAAGCTTTACTAATTTCGTTTATAAAAGGTTCCAAAAACAACAAAAAAAGGAGTTTTCATTAAGTTTGTACTTTTATTGTTATCATGTATACATGTTTGCATGCACATACGCATGTGTATAAAGAACACATAAAGTTCATGCATCTATTCAGCTGATCCTATGTTTACAGAGAATATGCAGGATAAATACAGCTTTTGTTGGACCCATCAAGAGTATGGTGCATATGAATCAAGAAAAAGGAAGATTTACTTGTAAGGGTAACTTGGTATGCCAGAGCCTGAAAATAACAGCTTTTTATCATGGTTTCCTTGCCAAGGCCAGTGGTTGTGCATTGCTTTACTCGGTGATTCAAAAGAAGACTCAGCAATTGAGGATACTAGACTTGAATCAATTCCATTTGCATGAACAGGAAGAGAAGCTCCACTTTCACTGGTCTGACGCCCAAGCTGAGAACGTTTTCTATACAGCCTTATAATGATGAATGCACAAATTGCAGCTAAAAGTCCAATGGCCAGACCAACACAGAGACCAACGATCAGATTAAATTGATTCGCCATTCCTCAATATGTTTTGTCGATACAGAAAGGAACACATCTTGCAATTCCCTTGCATGTCACAGTCACTGTATGTTAAAGAGGAGTAATTAAATAGATGATTACATAAACTGCAAAAAACCAAAGGAATAACAAGTACATAGCAATATTATACATATTCTGGTATATGTATATACAGATTTTTATCAGAAAAGTTGTTTCTTTTTGGGGAAATCTTGAGAAAAACTCGGAAAATTTTAAAAATAAAAAAATTAGGTATAAATGAAATAAATGAGAAACTAATAGGAAAATATAAATAAAACTATATAACAGGGATAATAGGAATGTTTCAACTTTCAATGAATAAAAATGATGAAAATAATTTATTTTAAGTTTATGTTTGGATCCATGATAATATCACTGCTAAAAAATAGAAAAATGAAAAAAATGTGATAATATCGTGATAAATAATTTTTCCTGATTTTTTCAAAATATCGTGATGTTTTGCATTTTTTTTAAATAACGCAATATCTGTGACACTTATTATATATATATATATATACACATCATACAAAGATGAGAAAATAGTTAGTTACTTAAAAGAAAAATAACTACTCTATCAGATAAATTCGCCACAGGACTAATCACACGCTTCCCTTGTAAGAAAATGAAAACTTATCTCATATTCAAACTCCTTAGACCTATTTCAGGTTGAAAGTGACATTGCTATGTTTAAGTGTTCGCTAGATAATAAAGGAATAGTAGAAAAATGTTGAATCTGTTTGCAAACAACTCAGAGCACCGCTCTCATGTCTTTATAAGGAAGTTTGCTTATGCATGTCTTACACTGAAGTAGACAGACTAGAATCAGAAACCATATGCATAGCAAAAAAAAAAGTGTTTATTTGGGTAAACAAAACTTGAAGCACTTCTGAATGCTCCACATTGAGGATAAAATGGAATAGATGGTGCTACAATAATAATCAGATAGCTGGTGCTACAATACCATCGTGAGTTAACCAAAGGACCTTGGATTCCCTAATTTAGAACATTAGGGAAGTGAGAGGCAAGTACGACGGAGAACTGTTAAGATAGTGACATGTCGAGTCAAAGGAAAATACTAAAAAAAGTAACCAGGCAAAACTTCCAAAAAATGAAGCACAGATATGAGAAATGATTACCAAGGCCAATCTAAAGTGCTTGACATAGCTAATCGACATTCCCACGATCCAGAATAAGGTTCATGTTAAAAAATCAGGATTACAGGTTCCGTTTCTCAGTTCCCCAAATAGGATTCCTACTTTAAGTAGTTCCGGTGTGTATGAGAAGAGCATACACAAAAATTCACAAACGAACGCGCAAACTCCATGCACTAGCGATAAAGGCAATTGGACACCACAAACACTATCATACAAAAGATCCAATAAAAGAAAATCAATTCGCAAACACAACCTCCTTATCTCTGTTTGGACCATAGAAAATCATTGATCAACTTTCGCATCATTCATTGTTGTTCAAGTCGTGGAGATAAATTCCCATAAAAATTTCAAACATCTCAACAGGATACAGTAAGAATTCTACATAAATTAGTAAGCAGAAACAACAAAGACAAAGACGACTGCAAAGACAAACCAGAAGAAGAAGAACATGAAGAAGAAGCGGAACTCACAGCGATAAAGTAAGCCACTCGGGAATTCCAGAAAGCAACCATAATTGAAGAGAAATTCGTACCTCCAGCATCTGAGCGCGGGGCCATTCCTCGCTTCCTTCCCTCCTTCACTTGATCCCTAGGGAAGCCAAAGAATTCAACGGCGAGAGAGAGAGAGAGAGAGAGAGAAAGTTCAACTGCGAGGGCAACTTGACTTTTCCCGAGGGAGAGAGAGTCCACCTGAGGCTACTGTCCGGTTCCTTCCCTCTCACGAGGACAGTCTGACTAGTCGAGCAAAACATTCAGTTAAACCGTACGCCGAAATGCAGGTCCAGATCCAAATCTCACCGAAATGCAAGTCCAAATCGAAATCTAAACCTAAATCCAGATCTAAATTACGGAATCTAGTTACAGCAATTGCGTGCAAAATTTGGGAACACAACGCCTCAAGTGTAGTGCAATTGAGCGGCAAGGCGGCTTACATTCAAAAGGTTTCAGGTTCAAATCTCATTATTGCTACCACACTAAGATGTGGTTTCTTCCAAGTCAATAAACATTGAAAAAAAAAAAATCTGAAAACGGCCTACGACCCAGAGATAGTTCAGAGCAGAAATATAAAATAAAACAGCAGGCACAGACAAAAGAAATCTTTGAGGCACCAAGCTTTCCAGATCACAATGCCAAAACATAAATTCCAACAACACTTTAGTTCTTTTCTGCAAAACCTCTTTCTTATCCACCAGTGAGAAACTGAATAAAAGTCTTTCAAACCCCCGTAAACCAAGAAAGGATATGCTTCCAAATTCTCAACGAAAAAGAACTTGTAAACAATGTATGCTCTTGTGATTCAGCATCATTGTGACAGAACACATCTACATGCCAAATCAATCACTTTCCTCATAGCTTTGCAACAAGTAGGAAGCATGCCGAATGCCTCTAGACTTTGTGTGCTGCAACATGGAGACCTTTCACCAGTATGTCTCTTCCCATGTGCCTTCTGCTAAACGGTTGTTGTGTTTGTCATGCGTACATATATTTTGTTTCTGTTTGTTGCGATTGCAGATATGTTTCATCTTTCTAGAAAGGAATTTATCTCTAATGGCACCACATGGTTATTTTATAGATTATGATTTAAACACCTCCTCCAGGGAACGCTTATTGTTAGAAACTGCTCAAGACCGTCAATCCAAGATCACTGAGATAGGCAAAACAGCATCAACGATTATCATGAAAAAGGCAGCCAGTCTGGCCAGTCTTCTAACGTCTCAATTAGCGATTTTTTTTTTTTTAAGAAAAACAGAATTAAAGAGGTTCCCAAACATGAGGAACTCAAAATGTCAAGAAAATAAATGTAATTGAAGCATCAACTACTTATACGTTATTGTAAAAGCCTTATACACATGCGCTGGGTGTGTATGCAATAGAATGCAGAGGACATAGGCTTCTAAACCGAACCTCTATAAAAATATCCTCTATTTTGGTTATTTCTTTTTTTTTGTAACACTAGTCTAGGAGATTGTTATTTGTTAATCGACTCAATTTTCTTTCCTTAGTTCGCTTTTAGTTGATGCCCAGATGGTAATTAAAAGTGAAATATTTGCATGGCTCGAAAGAAGCTTACGTCCTGACCATTGACCCACTTTGGGCAAAAATGAGCTTAAAAGCTGCTTCCATGGCAACTCAGTGGCCTTCCTCAGCAAAATAAACATCACGATATCGAGACCATCTCCTTCACTTGAAGTCATATTGCTCATGATTCGAGTGATACCGAATCAGGAGTTGTCTCGAGTCAATCTTCCAAACGACAGAGAACCCTTTGTTTTGAAATTCTTTAGATTAAAAAGAGCAGCGGGCGTTACTACAGCAAGGTTGCATCGGAACAATGAAAATTGCAGAGTAAGAACACGAAAGGCCTAATGGTTCAACTGATAATGGTCTTGATTTGTACTAAGGACAGACAACAACTCGATGAACCCGCTAATCTTCCTGAAACAGCGAGACCCACCTTGAACAATTGCCCATACGAATCTGCAACGTTCTAACCATGACAGGAAACTTCAAGCACCTACAAACTGAAGAAGAGATGGCTTTCACTGTAAAGAATACAAAAAAGGATGTAAATCATTATTAAAACCAGTGTTGTAAAAAATTAAAAACTTAATCGAATCTACCAGCCAATGCGAACTGCTGGGTGATTAGGGCTCCTACAACCCTATTATTAGCAACCAAGGCTGCCAATTCAGTGAATCGCTCTATTCGGCAATTCAACTGAACCAGTTATGAATTAATGAAAGTTATTATTATTTCTATTATTATTGTTACTAAAATAAGAAAACTTTAAAAGTATTTAAATATTTAAAATATGTAGCCTGTGACAGTAAAACGCTTTGGCCATTTGCCTTGGATCCATGACCATTTGGCCTACCCAGGCCGGTTTTCGGCAGACACCGCGGGAAACTACAGTACAATCAGCCTTACAAAAACTTGAAAATCGAAAACCCACAGATTATTGATCGGCCATGAGAAACTTGGAACTACATCTTCAAAAAAGCGTTACAATTCTGTAAACATAACAGGAAGGTCTTTCAGAAAATTCAGCAATGTGTAAAGATGATGATATGAATTTCTCAAAATTATCCAACTTATGAGATTCAGAATCGCCTCAATTTCTCTAAATTTTGGCACCACCTTATTTGCCACAATTCTTGAATTTGTCTCCGAAGGCCAGTAAATTCTTCCAATGTTTACCACGGTTCCAACTGGTAGCGGTAGTGCTATGGGCCTCCCAAACAATCAGTACCTTTAATCCTAGTTTTTTTGCTACAATTGTGCAAAATTAGATAGAGCACTTGACATTTGCTACCATAATCACTAACCATCACATGACACACAATCGCACACACAGAGAGAGAGAGAGAGAGAGAGAGAGAGAGAGAGAGAGAGAGAGAGAGGCTTTGGAATTTGAATGAAAGTGGAATACACACAGCATCTAAATTATATTAGATCAAACTAAAAAAGGCATTCAAGCAGCAGTGTGAACAACGAAACAGTTAAATCAAAGAGAAATTTTAACTGACATACAGAATAAATGTACCTGTTCTGAAACATCACAAACAGCATCACTGTCAGCCAGTCTGAGAAAGGTATACTATCTCAAGGCTGAGGTGCCCGTAGTATGACTGAAATTCTTCTTTCACAATAAATACTCACGCACAGAACAAGTTTTAAACATATTTGTTTGTCCGCTCGCAACCCATACATAGTGAAAGATACCCTTACACCAGGGAAGCCAACCAAAGAATCCTTGCCCAAGAAAGCTGACCAATGAACAGGATGCTCAAAGAACAAGAGACCTGGAGAGAATCTTTTGCAAGTACCATGGACATAAACTTTTCAAAATTTCCTTCAAACTAGTACCAAACACAAATATTCGGTTCACAGCTGATCCATTGCAGCCAGAGGGGTAATCCCGATAATAGAGTAATGCAGGAGGGGAATAATTTGAAGTTGCTTTCAAGCAGTGGGCACCTATGCTACCTCCAGAACATCACAGTAACCAAGCTCAAACTTGCACTTTCAGCTATATCAAAGCAGGATGGCCACAAGCAGAATCTAATGGAGAAGGTGACAAGCCTTTGGTAATAGACACTGCTCAGGTTGCCCTCAGCACCTCCCAAAAACTCAAGAACTTTTGTTTCAAAAAAACCAATGCACGCATCAAAATAACATTTCCAATGCGATTAGAAACCCAAGCCTAAAGCATGTATCCAAGAATACTGGAAAATGCATCAAGCCTGCAAAAACATCAACATAATTAAAATCATTTTGATGTCCATCTAAGAAAGATTACTCGGACAAAAGTTAAACAAAAGCACAAAATTTTACCATAACTCCTTATCTTGGTCGATTTGATTAGAACTGTGTCTGACAAAGGCAGAGAAAGCACAATATCCATATGCAATGTTGCTTCTAACATTGTTTATCTGTCATACTTACGTAGGACTGGCTACGGGGGCCGAATTAATTAGCGGGGAGACTGCTAAACATCCAGTGGAATAACAATCGAAGACCAAATGTAGAGCATAGCATCTAGCAGCATTCCGGGTACTGACAGCAGTGATAACATTCGGATTTTAACGAAAAAACTGTGACACACACAAGCAAAATAATGCACTCGAGGAAGCACCATATAATCAACCCATACAAAGGCAGTGCAGTTTCCTTTCGAGCCACATAGCAGTAAAAATGCATGTAAACTAGATCATCTCACGCATTGGCACAAGCATAATCTATAATTTCAAGTTATAGATAACAAAGGTTCCTTGCAGATGCCAGCAGCAAAACCCACCATGAGTTCCACGAAAGACTGCAACAAGACAAAAAGAAAATATTATCTTAAAATTATAAGATCAATAGACAACCTAGTAGAAGGCAGTATCTGATATCCTACTATGAATACATACCATGTGTAAACAGCTAAGAACGATAGCCCCCTGCACCAGGTCGTTTATATGGCCCTGAACGATCACGACCATAACGGTCAGTTCCAGTGCCGCCACCATGACCTCCATCCCTGTTGCGCCCACCATAACGATCACCATTTCGATCAGGACCATAGTGATTGCCACCTCCACCACCCCAACCATTTCCCCTGCTGCTGTCATATTTGTCATCAGAAGCACCTTCACCAGATGGACATTCCCTAGCAAAATGCCCCTGCTGACCACATTTAAAGCACTCTCCCCGGTTATCAGATCCCTTTCTTCCACCATAATCGCGATCACGGCCACGATCACGACCACCACGGTCACGATCGCGGTAAGAGCCACCATCACGATCTCTACCAGATGGTTGAGCCTTATCAACGGTAATAGCTCGACCATCAAGATTCATGCCATCCATTGCACGCATTGCATCTTCCATAGCCTTCTCATCATCAAAAGTAACAAAGCCAAAGCCACGAGAACGACCAGAGAACCGATCAACAACCACCTGTACCCAAAGAAACATCAAGCAATCAATGTAAAGAACCAAACTTTAATCACACCAAACTGCAATCAATCAATTGAAACTCATTGGCCAACAACAGGACCGTCAATCAATTGCAAAGCAATCCACATCACTAATCAGGGTTGAAGAACTCAAATCACCTTTGCATCCACAAGATGGCCAAATTTTCCAAATGCTTCCCTCAAAGAGCTGTCAGATGTTGACCATGATAGGCCCCCAATGAAGCATCGGAATTCTTCTGCTGATTCAGCCATGGTCTTAAAGTTCTCACAGTAGATCACTTCCAGAAACTACAATCAACAAAAGGCAACTCAGCAGGTGAAAGTAAGGAAGATATATAGGCATAACTATCAGTGGAACGTCTGTTAATAAGAACAGATGTCCCACAATACAACAACAACAAGAACAACGATAATAGTAACAGTTAGTACCAGAATACCTATAAACAAACACATCATGACAAGAGTTCGTAGACAAGCATGGGAAAGTGCAGTCAGTACTAGATTCGCAATGACAGAGAGCATGAGCAGAAGGGCAGAAAATAAAAACTCAAACAACGCGACTATATGGAAGAACAGGTTACAAGACCCAAACGAGGATTACCTTTCAAACCATTTCAAGGCACATTAGTAGTGTTCAGAACGGACCAAATAGTTAATTGAATCAATTAAACAATGAAAGAGAGCAGGAAAAAAAAAGCTTAAAGCAGTTGAAACAAATAACCATCTGTAGAATCCAGTGGATCAAAAAAGCTGAGGCATGCTAAAGTGTAAAACCCCACAGAAGGAAAGGGACAAGCCTCGAACCAATACAATTCAGAAACAAAAAATAAAAAGGTACACACTACAACAAGCAATGCAAAAATCATTGGCTACTAGTAAAAGCAGAGAATACTAAGGAAAATTAGTTAAAAACCAATAATCTGAGAGTAAATAATCAATTTCGCATGATGATTTTGACGCATTTGGAAGGGAAGAGGAGGGGTTTGGAAGTTGTGATTACTTGGCCATAGAACACCAAACAGAAAAATATACTAATCCACATGAACAGTCAAATGGTATATACGATTATGACGATATATGTAATAGAAAATTACCGCAATAAAGTACGCACATATCTAGATTCTAGACTAACGTAACAGTGGTAAAAAAACGCAGAAATTCCATGATGGTCTCTGATCATTGAACATTTTGTCATGAATAGAACATTAAATTACAGAAAACAAGCAACAACATGATTTTCAGGCAAAGAGTGATAGAATCCACAACAATACATATCAACAGAAAGATAAACAAAATTAGGCTCTCGGCTCCAAGACCAGCAACAGCTGTCCTTTTCCCCTGATTCCTCTATCCAACCGCCCATGCCACACAGGGAAAAAAACAGACAGAAACGAGAGAGAGAGAGAGAGACCTAGCGGGTAGAACGGAAACGGTGGCGAGAAGAGGCGGAGAGTTGCACAGACACAGAGAGAGCGCAAGAGAGGACAGCGGACCCGGTGCCCTAGTCGTGAGCCCCAGACGCCCTTCTCTATAACTTTCCCTCTCCCACTTTACGAACTCAACCCCAAACTTTACTGAACTAACAAAAACATATTGTCCTTTTAAGATATTTTATTTAACCGGTACATGAGCGGGAGAAGGTTATACTCTAACACCCCAAAACATCTTATGCATTTCCCTTATACGACACGTGTATCGTATATTTGCTTGGTATGATTTAAATATTTGGTCATAAAAATTACTATATAAATGATGAGTTAGATGAAATTCTTTATATGAAAAGAGTATATCGATAAAGACGGTACAAGATGAAAAATACTTAGATTATGTGATAATTGTTTTTTTTTTGTTAATAGTCATTAGGTGTCTTGTCAATCAAGTTGATAATAAACGTTTGAAAAGTAAGAGCACACTTGGATATACCTTTTGCTTTGTTGAAAAACTAAAACGTGTTACGCAATATGCAAGTCTTGTTGCAAGTTTTCTAGTAGGTCTGGTCATTCGATATTAAGAACATTATGGTTTGCTGTTTTGTAAGGTGGTTGAAGAGTATTCATGTTGATTTTATTGACTGAATAAGAAAAGAATGATTGTTAACATTTTTATGAAAAGAATTCTTGATGATTTATATGTAAAACTTGTGGTCTACATGACACCAAGTTTTAATATGTTACGATGATAAAACCTTTTGAAGAAAACCTAGTCGTTAATGTTAAATATATTAAATATTTGAGTTACAATGGATAAACCAATTATAAAAAACTACATAATTAATCTCAAATAAATGATTGAGTTACAACATAACTGTTAAAAGGAAGCCCATGATAGTGAGAGCAAACTTACAATCTCATGACCAAGTGAGAGTGTGAGGTTGTGGCAATGTGCTTGACCTACATTTCTATGAGTGGGCCCACCCATAAGTTATGCTAATCTTTACAGTAGTTATCTAGATCATTGGCGGAACATCAAAGTTGCAACGACACCCTGAAAAACGATGTTTTGGGAAAATCAGTCTCATCATGTCAGCATAATCTTTTAACTAGTTTTTCAAACTTATTTTGTGTTTGGGTGACAAGACATCTAAAAAACCTAGAAGGACCAACTTAATCACATTCACGCCCTTTAAAAAATGCCGATCCCTTTTGGGAATCAGTTTTCAAATCAGAAGGTATGCATGAATTTAAGAGAAGAATGAGTTCCACCAGTCCCTTCTTGGGAATCAGCTTTTATATATAAATTTTTGCATCAATGTCAAGTTTTGATGGTTCAAGAAACAAAATATACTTAACTTTTGAATTAGTTTATTTAAATTGCCTAAATCACAAAAGACAAATAGTTAAATAAATGGAACTAAAACTTAAGCGTGTTTTCACTAAAAATTTAAATTGCCTAATTAGAACTACCTTCCTACAATTGATATGTAAACAAGCTGACATATAAACAAACCACTATTGCAAGTGTTTGCAACTTGCTATACATAGGGGTGGAGCTAGAAATTTTTCATGAGAGGGGCCAAATTATAGTCTCAAGATTTTGACAAGGGCACCAAAATATAATTTTTCAAAAGATAAATAATTTATTTTTTTAATTTACATGTAAATTTTAAAAAAATGAAGGAGGCGAGGGCCCCTAAACCCCTTGGCTATACAACCAATGAACACGTCGCTTTGTTGTCCATGTGATTGGCTATAACTACAAACCTATACATGCAAGCAAATGCATGACCGAATAAACTCCAAAGTGCATTTAATGTCGGTCATTTTTGTTAGTAAACTCCAAGAACCTTTAGTAAATGTTGAACTTTACACTAGCGGCATATTTTCGTTAGTAACCTCTACTTCTTTACTAACAACATAGAACCATTAGTAAATGTCAACTTTTGCCGACAGAGTAAGACTGTCAATAGAAATAACTGTATACCAACAAGTTCTTCTTGTCAGTAATAACAATTTACTAATAACAATGGTATACTGACATAAAAGCAATCCATTAGTATATTGAACTTTGCTGACAATCTCTTCCCATCAATAAAACTTTATAATTTTTTTAATATTATTTATATTCTGTTCAACCCAAATAATGAGAATACAAAATAAATTGTGCAATAAATGTATAAGAAACGATGGTTGCACTTTATTGATACAATGAAAGGTTCTATTACACCCATTCACGATGAAATAGGTCAACAAAGTTGATAATTTTAGTCTATCTTCAATATTAAGATGCCACAAGTACATGACATTGAATACATGAAAGTTAATATATTAATCATGCGTTTAGGTTTGGAAATCAGGAGGTGTGGGTAAACATACATAAAAGAAGTAAAATATTGTACAAGAAATGGAGAAAACGGTAGAATATGTAATATATTTGAACATTAACTGAATAATCCTCCAAGCAAGGCTATGATTTGAGTGATATGATCTTTCAACATATCCACCCTTGCACGTTTAGCCGTAGACCCTAGCATGGGTTACCTCGAGCTCAGGTACTGTAGCACATGTTTCTTTTAGCTCATCATATCCTACGTATTTCTCCTCAAGCACAACTAGCTTTTCCTTGTAATGTACTGACTTGTTCTTTATATGTTGTATTGTGTGTTTTGACTTTTGCTTGTGCTTTCAGTAAAAAACTATGAAGGTTTCACACCTAATATTTTCGTGTATTCGACCATGGCTCTTCATCACTTGGGATAGCACATCATCACTGCGAGGTGAATCAGATGCTCCCTCGAGCAAAGTAACTATTGTTTTCTTTAGCTTTCCCTAACGCATGTACATGCAAACAAGGTTAGTATACATTAGCATACCCACTTTTGTATGAAAATCAAATGGATACAACTACTTACTATAACATTGTTGGTTTGGGGGTTAGAGTAATTTGTATTGGTACTGCTTCCAGTAGTAATAAAAGCTTTAGCACGTGATGGTCTAGGTCCATCTTCTCAAACTGTATAAGCTAATGTATCAAATTGATTAGTTGATGAATGTATAGTTTAATATCTAAAAATATGAACTCAAATCAATGTCGATTTATTGGTTACCCTTCTTTGCTTTAAATCGTGCTAAGCTTTGTCTACTTGTAGTGTGTTGGTACTTCAGCTGTGCACCATTTTATGTATTTTTTCACTAACTTTTTATAAATCATTACATTATATATATTATTACATTGATTTATAATACCATGAAAAGTACAAATTAATTCCTAGTGAATTTATGGAATGCACACCTTAATGCTTCATTATAGATTTCAAATGATCATCTAGAATTTCATGTTTGACAAGTTGGGTTGCACAAGCTTCAAAAGTTTGACAACGTTTGCGTATTTTCTTTAGTTCCTGTTTCCACGATCTAAATATCTAGGCATGCATTTTCCTATAAGTCCCACTTGTATGCGACAAACTTATGCTCATTATGATCATCTTCTCTTGTTTTTGAACACGTAGAATAAGGTATAACTGTGAACAAATAGCATGTAATATGAATATTTAAATTTTAAGGAAAAGACCATATTAATAATTTGCACACATTTCAAAAATTCTACTTTAAATAAATTGGGCAACGTCAATCACTTGTTAAAAATCATTAGTGTGCATTTTGGGTCTCGTGTCAGCGTTCCAATACACGTGGTAAAAAATTGTGCTTGTTCACACATAGATTATGTTTATGCCCATGTATCAAATTTATAGTGGCACGAGCTCGAGTAAAACCTTATGAGTGTCTTCATGGGGGTACTGCAAACAAGTGAATATATGTACGAATAAGTCTGTGAATATAAACTTTAGTAATTGAAAAGATGAACTATTGATGAATAATGTCACCTAAATAAGTTTCATAGCATATGTTATATTCTATGTTCTCATATGTCAATGGTATGTACTATCGGTAGGAAGTCACCAAATAAAAGAATCTATTGTCACTTAACATGAGACATAGAAGAATTTTAGATGTCATAACATCTTTTAACAATGCAAAATAATGACATCATTTATCAATGTAAAATGACAAAAAAAAGATATCATGTCAATCCATTGAAAAATATATGATTACTATAAAATGGATACCTTGTCAATGCGTACCAACTATTTCTGAGAGATTTTTTAACCGTGATGCCCTTTACATTCTCTCTAAGCCATTTTATGATATCATTCACATCATTAGCCTTAGCAGTTGACACATTATGCTAGTCTAAATTGATATTACAATAACTATTACTGTCAAACACTGCTTTTCCTAAAATTTTCATACATATGTCTAGTTCTTTTTTGTAATAACAACATACTAATCAATTTCTATTAGGTCCTCTATGTAAAAAAGCCTTGTTGCACTTGTGATACTACTCTATATCTTGAAAACCTCTTGTGGCTGCTGAGTTTATGATTGTTTTGAATGGACTTCTTATAAAGCCAGACACTTCAAATGAGATCAAAGGTAAAAAAAAAAAAAAAAGATTCAGATTATGCACACCTAAAAGCCATGTCAGAAAATAAAAAATCAAGTGCATCTATAGATGAGAATGTAGTAAGTTGTGCCCTAGAAAGTCTTCTTTGCACTTGAAGGTGGTGCCTTAGCACTGCCCTACTAATCGGTTGTTGGGAGAGTTCTTCCCTCATTCACTATGCAGAGATGAAAAGCTCTTCGCAGGGAAAAAAAATGGTACGAGCGGTTCGGTGGGTGTGGGGAGGGTGAAATGAGGCAAGGCACAGACCCATGCCCTAAGCATTGGTCATAGCAGATATATTGCTTTGTTGTAGTGTTTTCCAGGTTTTCTTTTTTTGAAAATGTAAGGTGACCTTCGAAGTTGACTTTTTGAATTACAAAAGAAAACAAAAGGAAAAAAACTTCTTCAATTGTGTGTGTACAGTATGTCCAAAGGAGCATAATATAGCCGGTCGGGCTGGTGGCACATAGAGATGCTTCACTCATTTAGTTTTGGTGGGGTAGCTCTATGCTGCTATGCTATATGGGTGGAGTAAGGTGCCCTGATGACAGGAGTTTGTCTACTCACTAGGCTACGATGTGCCCTGGACTTGATAGTAAGGTGAAAGAAATGTTCTTCTGCTAATTTCCAGTCAGTGGGTTGTAATCCTGTTGCTCACCTAGAATTGGGTGTAGACAGTTCATAAGATCGGAGAGACTATTCACACATTTTAAGTAGCTAGGATTTACAAAGCTTCATATTAATGAATCTTTGGGAATTAGGTGCAAGATTATTCCTGCCCCTTCCAAATGGTTATGTAGTACTCAAGTAATCAAGGCCGGACCTTTTAACTCAAAATTTAGGGTGACTTGCACACATGACAAAAATGTCTCTCACCTTTTCTTTGCTTTTCTTCTTAACTTGCTTTTCTTTTTTAACCATCCATTGTGATTGATCAAATGGTCCTGAGTAGATGACTGCATAACTCTGAAATGCCAGATGTGAGTGAGTGTGTGTGTACCCATCAGAGAGAAAGAGAATATTGATAAACTTAATTAGTTGATAATATCTGTAATTTTTGGGACTGTGAAATGCGGGCTAGAGACGTTTTTACGTCACAGAAAATAAACTTAACAATGTACCTCAAAACCTATATCGTTTAATTTAAATATTGAAAGGGCCTTATCTGAATAAGTTTCGCCCAAAGTAAGGCCTCAAAGTTAGTCCCAAGTCAGTCTACCACTAGTAGTGGTGGAGCCCAGAAATTTTTTTTGAACAGACTCATTCACAGGTATTCATATCTGAAGGAGCACTCATGTGCATAACAGAAGAGTGAATACTTGAAGATGTTAATATGAAGAAAAAAAGCATTAAGGGGCCGCCACAGACGAGCTCTCTAGCCACGTTCCCCTGGATCTGAAACTTCTATAACCATTGGTGAGTGCTATATCTTCAAAAATTGAAGTGCATATGCAGTAAGCCCCATGGACTTTCTGCAATCTTTACACACTCCTCGTATCTGAAACAGTCAACCAAGTGATCAATCGTCATCCCAGCAGCTTGCATGAATGTGTGTATGATTGTTGGCCCCACAAATCTGAAACCTCTTCTCACTAGATCACTGCTAATGGCCATAGCTTTTGACGTTTTCAGCGGTATATTTCTTGGATACTTGTACGTGTTGATTATGGGTGTGTAATTGATGAATCTCCACATGTAAGTGCTGAATGACCTGTGCTCCTCTTCAATCTGCATCCAATTTCAAAGTTATTCAAAAAACAGAACAAGAAAGAAGAAAAATAGATGTTGTTTATAGCTCAATCACCTAGTGTGTGTGTGTGAATGTATTATTACATTATATCTCAAGTAGGACTAATGAGCTAATCAGTAAAAAATAATGCAACTGAAAATAAAGGAAAAAAACATAAACTGAAACAGGATTCATAAATTAAGAAGTAACTTAGCTGTTCATATAGTAAAGCTGTGCATCATATGAGACAATGTGAAAAAATAAATCAAAGAAGCGTCCCGGCAATCAAACTTGCCCTTAAAGCAGCAAGTTCCTCACTCAGCTTGAAGTGCAAAGAAAAAACAAATGACTCAAGCGCGCGTTCAAACATTGGGTGGTGCATCGGTATTGCAAGGAAACGAAGGCGTGCAAGAAGGCATGAAGCCATAGATTGGGAAACTAAGGAGTGATTTCATGCAATGTTCAAATTATAAAGAAGAAAGATACTTGAAAGTTAAATTATCAGTAACCTCCAATGTAACAATTCGATCGTTTACCTTAAGTACGCACTTGGAGTTATTGATGATGCACCTTACCCTGCTTTCTGATAGCACGGCTTTCCTGACAATATCCATGCTTGAAATTTTCCTCTCATCCATCATAGAGATAATACGGGGATCATAGCCAAAGAATGCATCCCTAGTTCAAAATGTAAAGACAACCATCATTTCTTAAAAAGATAAAACTTTAAAAGTTGCCGTTGTTAGCTTAGGAAGAGATGTATATTTCTATCATGTGGAACAATGAATCTGCTTTGCATCTCACAGTTACCCGGACTGAGCATACTTAAAATTGCAGTACCAGAAGTAGTGAAAAAGTAATGAAATTAAATTAGTT
Organism: Nymphaea thermarum; assembly: GCA_011799765.1. NCBI lineage: Eukaryota > Viridiplantae > Streptophyta > Magnoliopsida > Nymphaeales > Nymphaeaceae > Nymphaea > Nymphaea thermarum. The sequence continues at coordinate 162,139 of JAANDH010000291.1, read as the reverse complement.
GGCCAGCCTGAGAACTGAATTAGGTGGCCGGACACCACGGTCCTTAAACTAGTAAGAGTCCGTCTGATTTTACCTTGCTTGTGATAAAAAAATGGAAGAATTCTAAAGAACAAATTTACAAGTAACTAGATCTGCCTTCAATTTTTGAGAGATAAAAGAAGGAAAAAATACTCATCCTTCTTCTAAGATGACGGACCTTTCCATCTTACCAAATATTTAATTTATTTCTACCAAATTAAATGAACGTCATGAAATGATCCAACTGATAGATTATAGCTTACGACAAGACAAAAATTAGAGAGTTTCGTTTCAGATTTTTTGACAGCCATCCCCCCCCGTGAGTATGAATCCATTTTCAACTGAATAAATACTTTACCTAGCGTTTGGATGACACACTAAGCAAGATGGTTTTATGACAACTAGTTTTTAGGAAAAAAAAACTGTTTTTTTAATCAGTTTTAGAAAAACTGGTCCGTGTCTTTTGATAATGGAACCAAAGACACATTTTTTTTGTGAACACTCCCAATGGTTTTTGCCAAGAGTATTGACAATACTCATTTTTGGGTTATTCGTTTTTCATGGGTAATTACCAACCTCTTCATTAAATATTTGTTGGCAATTTCTTGGGAAAGTGAGGTCAGATCTTTTCTTGGTATTGATATTTTCATTTTTTGGCTTACTTTGTTCTCATATAATTTAAGAAAAGTGACTATATTTTTTATAATTTTTCATGAGGGCAAAATTTTTCCATTAAAACTATCAAATAAGAGATTGAAATGAATTTGCGTAATGTGAAAAAAGAAAATTACTAATTGCAAACTCCTCAACAATACCCTCTGTCACTAAATTACTTCTTTACAGGTTGGGTAAGGTTATTTGAAGCCCTTATTGTTTATACATGAAAAATGTGGGGCCATTATTAATAAACAAAATTGTAAAATGTGCTTTTCTTGAAAATGAAATTTCCTCTCCGTCGGTTTAATTTTTCTTTAGTATCTTGGAAATATAAAATTTATAAAAGTGAACGAGAAGTTTTCTACTTTTTTTGTTCAAAAATGTAAGGGATCATCAAAGTCAACCTCTTGAATTACAAAAAAAAAAAAAAACAAAAGCGTACGCTTAAAATATGTATTAGCAATACAATATGTGTGTTTTTGGAATAGGTTATAAAGCGACCATGGGACAGAGCTTGCACCTGCTGATTCAAATAGGGATATAAAGCCTCACACTTTCTAATATTTATCTTTTAATTTATTTGGAATCAAGGCCGAGAAATTTGGGCCCTGATACCAGGATCTGGAAATTTTGGAACCTACATGCTGATGATGCTCACGATTTGGATAGCCATGCCAGGAGGAGATCTCCCATCAAATTTCTAATGCCTTCAAAATATTGCAGATATGGTGACCATGGCATACTTTTCGAGAGGGGAAGAATGTATACCTGTAAGCCTCTCTGTTGGCGAGAATCTCTGTCCAAGTGTATTCGGATAGCATACCTGAAAGCACTAGCATCTCAAACAGCGAACTGCACTATAAAGTTAAAAATGACATTTGTCAGCTCATATTTCAAAATTTCATAACTCACTCTCTTATTCTCACAAGTTGTGGGTAGCGCTACCCAGATGGTATTGAAAAGTAGTGTTATCTAGAAATTAAGAGTGACATTATGGTTCTCACAAGTTATGGGTAGCGATACCCAGATGGTATTGAAAAGTAGTATTATCTCGAAATTAAGAGTGACATTATGAGACCCAGTGAACTGATCCTCTCTTTCTAGGCAAAAACAGAATGAAGCTACTCACTTCTCATCATAAATTGGAACTCCCCATTGCTTGTCATGGAAGGCCACGTAAACTGGATCTGCAAAAGTTGGCTTTCTCATTAGTTCAATGACCTCTCTCTCTCTCTCTCTCTCTCTCTCTCTCTCTCTCTCTCTTAGTGGTGCTGGTGTAAGATTTATCTTACATTGCGCATCTTAGTAGCTCTCTCTCTTTCTTACACGCACGCAGAGGTATAAAAAAAGAATGGTAGAACATGAAAGAGTATGGCTGACAAGATCTCCTCCCATCGTTCAAGCTGGTTGAATATCTAATAGGCAAATGTATTATGCATGGTAATCGACACCAGTATATGTAGGCTTGAAAGCTGTGGTTCGCAAACTCTGCAAATTTGTTTTGGAGAAAGCTACAGTGCCATGGCCGATGTTCGAAGAACGAGAAAGATTGGTATTCACACAAACTTGGCTAGGGTCAAAATATTTCATATCATCATAAGCCTCCAAAAAGCACCAAAACAGTACGTGATCAGGATCTCACCACTGCCATGGCCGATCCAATTGCACCTTTTTGAGGTTGAACTTTTGCTGAATTCCTGTCCGTGATTTCCGTGCTTGTCATAGGATCTGAAGTTAACTTCAGAGGATTCCTTTCGAGGAAAATGCACTGGATTCTTCCACCATGAAATATGATTCTTGGCAGAACTGTAGATCTGCGAGCTCAATGATACATTGAAGAACGGAAATGAGGAGCCGGAACTCGGGGACCTGAACGTGGTATATCTCGCAAATATGCCCCTTGGAACGCAGTTGAGTTCCTCAGCAGGACTAACAACAGTCGTGGCCTTAACTTTTCTGGTTCTTTGCTCCCCAAAGTTCCAGCTCTTATCATCACCGGCCGGCCGGTTTCTGAATCTTCCGGCGGGCACGATGCTGTTTCTCTCATGCATTGTGGTCTGAAGTTGTCGAAAGGAGGCCGGAGACAGATCCTGATGTTTTAGTATGGAAGGAAGAAGACTTGGCTACCTGTGCTGGTTTTCAAGCCAGGGGAAGCAGCAAGTAAGGATGAGTGGGTTGGAAGTTAGGTAAACCAGAAGGGCAAATTCGGGAATTAGGGAAATTGAAATTCTCGTCTAATCAAAGAAGAATCTCAAACACCTAAGTTTTGTTGGTCAACGGTCAGTTGAGAGACATCCCGTACTTGACAACAGTAGGCTTTGGCGTTTGAAATGTCAAAAATGACCATACAGTATGAGGTCCGGGTGAAGTTTGAATTGCACAAAAAAAATGCCAAGCCGTATTATGAAAATGAAATTTTAATATTCTTTGAAAAAATTTTACCGCATAAACGTGATCTACAATGTTTAAGACTTGCACTTTGGGTTTTCTTAATATTTTTTTGATTCTACAAACGTCAACCACGGCCGAAAGTGGGTCAGATATTGTTTAAGGTTTCTGATTGATTCAAAGCCTTTATCTGGCCCATATCTAAACCATTCACAACCCTACATGGGGTGTGTTTACCTCACTCCGATATATGATGCTATATAAGATTGATGTTACCATGAATCTACCTCAATTCTTGAAACTTATTCATAAAACAATGTGTCAGTGTTCCTCTTGCCAAATGCCTCTTGCAAGCACCGAAGAGTTAAAAGACCTATTTGGACCAACTTTGTTGGATCTATCACAGTTCAAACACTAAGGACAGCCATCGCCATGAAATGTTGAAAAAGATTAAAAGAAAAATGAAAGAGAAATTATCTTGAGAATTCCTGCCTCGACGGGCTCCTAGGCTGGCCCGTATCAGAATCTCACTCTCTCAACGAAAAGGTTTTTTTTTGTTCCACAAGCAGTTCTTATGTCAGGGCACTGTGGCTAACAGCTTCTCCATACCAGTTTCTTTCTACAATCAATGTGATGTGATTTTTGTTCAAGAATTAAAATGCATAGATCACATCTAGGAATTAGGTACTTGGGATAGTAAGATCATTTAATTAATGTGAATTGTCGCGGAGGACAGGTCTAACTGACTGGCCAAACAAGGGATAGAGCTAATCCGAGGGAGAGGGTCCACTGCTAAGGGAATATGTAGTACATTCATACATGGTTGTTTGGTTATTCTTTTATTAGATATGAAAGAAACAACTCCAATGGCTACAACTGATCAGCGCAATAAAAAATGGGAGATGTTGACTCTAATCGAATAAAGTATATATGCTTGGTTCTTTGTTCACCAACTCAATTCGTGAAGTATTATGGGGCTCACCAACTGTATTGTTCCTTTTTACAAGAGACTGAAAAAAGTACTTTATAGTCAAAGTACTTACTATATCTTCTTTCATACAAAAGGCAAAATAGCAGTTAGGTTCAACTTGCCAAAGCCAGAAAGCTGCTCAGCTCACGCTCACCCTCTTATATTGCCACGAAAGAAAGAAAGGCGCTAATATTGACTTTCCTTCCAGATGGATTTATCGTGATGCTTTTACCAAAATCGTTGATCAAAGTCAGTAGGAAGGAACCTAAAAATGTATTTCTCTGATCTTTTTAGATAATTTATAAAATTTGTTTCAGAATAAAATATATTTTAAGTGGGAAAAGGAAAAGAAATCTAAAATGAGCATATATAGAGTTAGAGTTGTATAGGAAATGGAGGATGGCCAAAGGGAATTTGCTAGGCGACTAGCCTGAACTGGTCCACTGTAAGCAGGCCTAGCTAGGCTGAGAGTGTTGCCCACATTGCAGCCAATCTTCCTAACCAGACAAACAACCCTGTCCATCCCTAGCCTTTAAGGATGACCAGACACTAGGGCCTGGTTGGTCTTGACCCACTGACCTAGGACTTGTATCAATTGGGACCGATGGGCCGAAATGGGCCTTTCTAGGCCAAACTCCTCTGTTTCAATCCACCAATGCCCTTTGCACCATAGCCACCAGTAAGCAAATGGATACAGCTAAAGTGACGGAAACAGGTAGAGGAACCAAAGCTTTGAAGATTTTCATACAGTTGATGTGAATTAAGAATCTGATGTCAAGTGAGAAGCAAACTGGAAGCATGAAAGTGAGTAGAAACAGAAGGCGATTGAGTTTTTCACTTTCTACCATTTGGACGTGCCACATACATGCAGACCTGCACAAGATCATGGGACGTTCAGAGTCATATTCCAGTTTCAACATTTAGTTTGATCTTTCTTAGCCATCATGTAAGGCCAGGAAGTTCATCTTTCACCATCAAAGTAAGTCATACCATAGGCCAATTTATTCATCAGAGATTATACAAATGATTTTTGGTCATCTAGAGAAGTATGTGCTTTAAAGGGCACAACAACTTGCATCTAGGTCATCTAAGGGAGACCTACTGGGCTCTCTGTTAGGCTTGAAGTAATTACTATTAACCACCACAGGAAAGGGATGTTTCAACATGTGACAACTCTATGCAACCTCTTTTACCTAAACCAAGGGAAATTACTCAACCAATTGCGCCTTCAATAGTCAACTTTGGCTTGTTTCCAAGTCTGCAGGATGTCATCTTGCTAACCATTTTTCGGTAATACTGTGCATGTTGTCAAACAACCACAGTGATTTCTTAGCTTGTGTGGTTGTTGGTTAAGGATGCAGAAAGGCACCTGGCACAAGGGTTTTCTCATTTCTTACTATATCAGATCTGATCTACAACCAACTCACCAAGAATTTAAACCACCTTACACCGAGCCTCCCTGCAACCAGTGGCAGTCGGAATTTTTTTGGCTACAGGGCAATAATATATAGTTTACCTGTTTTAATCATTTAAAAAATTTACATTCAAAAGGCACCAAAATGTAATAGACTAAGTCATGGTAAGGGTTCATGTTGTAGATAAACTAAATCGTGTGGGTCTGTGTGGTCAGTTCGCTTATGTGATCATTGGTTGCATGCATATGAAGAATTCTGGTGGCTCGAACACTTTTACATGGCAAGGTGAAATCGATGCAGACTATACTGAAGAACCTGTCAAACATATGTATGATTCTATTGATCGATGTGGGTAGAACATCCAGTAATTTGATCTGAATTCTGTGACCGACAAACTATGAGTGAGAGCACTGACCATTAACTGGAAGTACCTAACGATTACATGACATGAAAAATTTAACCTACTGGATGTAATGAAAAGCCATAGACCAATAAAAGCCTTTTGAAAAACATCAACTCGTGGTTAATCTATACATATGAAGAGGAATTGAGCAAACATGCCAAAGAATGTGAACACTAGGGCACAGGAATCCTATTATTTTATCCGGAGCATTATAAACTAATACATCTTGTATTTATTCTACTGTCGAAGGAATGGACTTTAACCGAACAATAAAAAGCACTTGAGAAGTCCGATTTTTAGTAACTCGAAGGTGAGACATTCTCCCCCTCCCACATCTCAACTCACAACATTTTATGATAAAATAACAAGTCACGAAGAAATTGTATCTGAGTGAAATGCCAAGGGTTTAACAGGTTATATCCGGCCCTACTAGGCATGAAACCCGGTAGACTTCTTGATTTATGAGATTGACCAAGCTTTTTATCGTCAGGCCCGTATCTAAGTAAAGACCGTGTCAGAAAAAAATTCAATCATGTCTTTCATTCTCATCCTACCTATAATGGGATTTGGGAAACTGTACCCACGGGGATTTTCAACAATTTCAATAAAAGAAATGAATAATTTCATCGGTTTACGAAAAGGACTTTTTTCACTCTTAGATTTATAACTCAAGAAACATGTATCCTCGTCACTGACAGAGGATACTTTGGTAATTTGCAAAACCTCTTCCTCACATGAAAGCCCGAAGACGAGTTGGAAACCTGGAACACCACAACCTGCCTATTGGAAGCCTGAGCTTTTCCTCTCAGGTTGATCCAAGTTAAACATTAGTTCAAAAGAAAAAAAAAAGAAAAAAAGAATACTTGCCAACCACATAGACAACTGAAGCCACTCAAGGAGAATTTAATTGTCCGGTGAAAATCTCAGTTGTACTTTTCTGGTTAAAAGTTTATCCCATAAAAGATGCTATCAAGCGTAGGGAAAAAAAGTTGGTTTAATAGTTAATCAACCAAATATCTAGATTTCTTTCTTCTTAGTTAAAATTAGCCGACCTGTGGCAGTTCCTGGGCTTGGTAAGCGTATGTCCAGAATAATCTACCAAATATGTGATTTTCCTTTTCCTTTTGACAATACTTGAGGTTCCGCAGAACCACACCTGCACTTGGTGGTAAGCATATGTAGAAAACTACAGTATCAATAGAATTAAAAACATGCAAATATAACCAAATCTGGAGGTGTCTTCAACGAAAAAATTCGCAATGGGTGTTGGAGTCTAAGGCATGAGATGTACAATTTCCTTTGTTACAAAGTTACCCGACATTGCTGAAAGCCCGTAAACAGCTTCATCGAAATATAGTTCTCGTAAAAGCCGCCACGAGACCCTTCCTTAGGTGAAGTTCAACTTTATATTATTTGCAAGTTACCGACCAATTTTTCTGTCATCAACCACCATACGATAAGCAATCTGATATAAAATTTCCGGCTCAGGCGTCTGATATCAAATTTCTGCCTCAGGTGTCCACCCGTGTAAACCAAAAAATCCGATTTCATATAAAGCATGGTGGATATTGTAGAGGTACAAGAAGTACCGAGGAGACTTCAATTCACACCAAAGCTGTCGCACGGAGGAAATCAAATATCTTCACCTCCATGCCTTGGAGGGCAACCAAAATGCCATTACTCTCATTATTCGAACTTAAAACCTGTTTACAATAAATAATCCCCAAATTTCTCGTCAACCCAATATGTTCCTTGAAAAAATACTGGCAAGTTGCGGTCAGATAATAAGACAACGGAAAACAATTTTGTCAAATCCCTTAAGATTTTGCACAAGAGAAACGAAAAAGGACGTGAATAGGCCAGTATCTTAGACATGCAGCAAACTGTAAAGGCTTTCCATTGGCGGTTCCTATATCATAGCTAATCGATAGATATAACACCATTCCTACCTTATAGCAAGTCACCTACCAAATTGAACTTTGAGGCTAATTTGTTCATGAAAACTGTTCTACTTTCACAAAATGACACAATTATCCTCGAAAGAGAGAAGAATCAATGGCCATAAGTACACCTTTAATAATATAAACCAATTCTGTTGACAGCACAACTATGATAAGCTGATCATCAAGTTGATAACAAAATTATGGTACGCTGATAGTCAAAATTGCAGTGTACAAGATGCATTTTTCTAGAAGTGCGATCGATATGTCATGAAGAATTCAGCAGAGATTGATTCATAAGTTACCACCAGTCAAGGATGAATTTGGGATAAAAATAGAGAATGGCGAGCAGATTAACATGAAAATATCAGGGTGACAAACACTAGAAAATACTGAAACTCAACTGAAAATTTTGAAAATCTGCAACGTCAGAGTAACTATGACATAAGCAACATTTGGGTGGTCTCCCATAGCTTATAATCAATAGCAATCATCATTCGATGAAATATCCAATTGAACTGATTTGATGCACGATGGAAGCCAGACAAATAAGGAAATTTATCCAAACTGCAAAAAGGAAATCCGATTTAAAAAATAAAAATGTCAAAAGAAAAAATCATAAAAAAAGGAATATCACTTGTACTAAAACGTTAGAATCTAAAAGGTAAGATATTCTAAAAAATGATGAACTAATTAAACAAATGGATTGCAACATTGGCAACTGCTACCCTTATGGAGTCACATTCAGCACCATATCCATCAAAGGAACATGGATCCAAGAAACCATTTTCAATCATGTAATTGCCTGCAGATAAGGAACAAAAGCCCAAACCCCCACACTTTAAACAATTCCTGGTTTTCCACTTCCATCAATAAACATTAAAAGAACCAATGCAACACGAAGTAGGAAATAGCCAAACAAACTCCTGTAAGACAATTCACCGAAGATTTGTTTTTAGATGCATGCTTGATTTATCGTCAGTCTCATTGTGGCTAATCATCCTCTTGAACAAGCTATTACCTGACTAGCTAACATAGCAGAGAAAACAGAAGAACAAATAATCTAAAGGATACTCTTGACATTGTGAAGTGAAGAACATCAATTTCCCATTTTGAATTTTTGAAATTTAATTTTTACTCACTTTTATGAAAATTCAGAAATTAGGCCAACATGACTAAGGTGCACCTGTTGATACATCTCCACTAAAAGATGACAACTGTCCTTGGTTAGAATTAAATTAAGCATCATAGGGATTCTCAATAACAAGGAGAAAATAAGACACTGAGCCATTACATGATTTCTCAATGGCTTCAGCAGAATTTATGAATAAAAACATCATGTCAGAGTAACTATGACTTCAGCATCATATGGGTTTTCTCCATAGCTTAACATAGTTAATCATCACTCGAAGAATTAAAATGCTTTCTGCCAGAGTAACTGTGATGTAAGCATCACACAATTTTAACCTAACTTAGCATCACTAACAATTAGCATTCAAAATTAACTTCAGGAACCATGATCCAAGAAGGTAAAAGTCTTAGTCGACATCTACACCCAAAGGAAGGGGCCCATTGGGTACAGAGACACGAACAAGTGTCACGATATAAGAAACTTTTGAAAAAAAAAAAAGAAACCAAAAATGTAGTTTAGAACATTAGACACAACCATGAGACGAGAGTCAACACGCCCCCACCTAAGCAGTTGTGCATGAAGTTAGTTAATCCCAGGCACAGTTTTTTGCTACTTAGAGAAGACTTGAGCATCATTTGGATTCTCTCCCATGGATTAAAATAAACCGTGATTAAAAAAATTTAAAAACAAAAGTATTGTTCCACAAAGCTACATACAATATAAAAACCTATACCAGCTACACTTAATACGATGCAGACAGAGAAAAACAGATAGCAGAAACAAGCAAATGCAAGCCTCACATATCAACCTAGAGACATGGAGTTACAACAACCACCAAAACTGCAATGAAGGAGAAAAATACGTGGCTCCACTATCCAGTAAACCTGGCCAACTGGTAAAAAGAAAAAAAAAAAATCTATCCGTCAGAGTAACTATGACATAAGCATCATATGGGCTCTCTTGCCCATAGCTTACCATCACTAATTATCATCATTCAGAAAATTCCTTGATGAATCAAATTGTTACCTGTCAGAGTAACTATGACATAAGCATCATATGGTTTTTCTCCATAGCTTATAATCAAAAGTTATCATCATTCAGCAAATTATTTGACGAATAAAAACTTAAAGTTATCTGACAGAGTAACTATGAGATAGGCATCATATGGCCTTTTCCATAGGTTAGCTAATCCAGTAACCATGATTTGAGCATCATGATGGCTATTTTAGAAACTGATTTAACATCACAGCAAACAGCAGTCACCAAAAATATCAGAAGCACCAAAATATGTCTATCATCTACGTATGCTACTTCTATTTTTTAATCTTCATAAAAGGTCATGGCCGGCCCAGCCCGATAAGAGTTGGGCCCGGGTTGGCCCGACGCCCGATAACGGAGCCCGGGACCAGCCCGATTAAAATAAAAAAATATTTTTTTAAATATAAAATAAAATTTTTGAATATAAAATATTATATTATTATTAAATAAAAATTACTAAAAAATTAAAAAAATGTTAATTAGGCTGGCTTTTCGGGCCCCTTGCCCAGGCTTAGTCATTAGAAACAAATTGAACTAAAAAAAATTGGGATTTACACAGCGTCACGTTCTTTTGTTCATAAAAAAGTAACAATGACATAAAAATCATAATACTGAAAGAAAAACCTCGCCATTATTTGTGACTGATCAGAAGAAGGAAATATGTATGTGCTTTGCCGAATGCTACTTGAATTCATACTGGAACTAACTTCCTCAAGGCTCAAGGGCCATCAGAAACAAGTTGAACTCAAAGAGATTGGAGTAACATGCCATCATGTTGCTTTGATCATATTCTTTTGTTCCTGAAATGACAAAGTAACAATCACATAAACATCATAATGCTGAAAGAAAAACCTCGCCATTGTTTGTGACTGATCAAAAGAAAATATGTATGCGCTTTGCCGAATGCTACTTGAATTCATACTGGAACTAACTTCCTCAAGGCTCAAGGCCCATCAGAAACAAATTGAACTCAAAGAGATTGGAGTAACATGCCATCATGTTTCTTTGACCATGGCACTTATTAAATTTGCTATTATTGAACAAATGTCAGAGTGTATGGCACCCATCCAAACAAGCAAACACAGAATAAGCACCTCAGTTATTGAAGCCAGGAATTTCATACCTATATTTAATACCAAACAGTAACTGCATCAATTTGAAGTAAACATAACAAAATACAGACAGATGTAAAAATATCTTCAACCATTATTTGCAAAGAAGTAGCATGTATCATGTATTTTTCAAAGCAATTGTCTACTAGCACATAATTGACTTCAATTACTCATGAACACCTATTTACACAAATACCAGATGACAATATCTCTCTAAGTTAGCATATCATAGTGCCACGATGTACCCAAAACAACAAACATCCAAAAGATAATGTCAAGATCGTACCAGTAACAGTATTAGTGAAACCAGTAGAAGCTGCTCCATACCCTTCCTTCGTATGCTTACATGGGTAAGAACCAGTAAATGGCTTAAAAGATGATCCAAGATCCTATAGCGTTAATGCTAGATTCCATGAACTTGGTCCAGAGTTTATAACTTGATCCAGTAGGATTCAATGACAATCACTTTCTACTTCAGAAGGAAGCCTTGCTACCTTCACAAGAAAAATATCAAATGATCTTCAAAAGCATTAGCAGAAGTATAACCTGAGGGGCCGTTAGGAACCATAATATTATGTTCCTGTCCGATGCATCTAACCAAAAAATTGGCCAGATTCATTGGACACTGTGAAAAGTGTTCCAATGAATCTGCCCAACTTTTTGGAGCAGATGCACGGAACAGTAACATACTCACCCCTCCTTATGCAGATCCCAAACAGCCCCTGAGGGACCCAAAATGAAAAATTAAAAAGGCATAATCACATCATTCAGAAAATACTCACCCATCCTCATGCAGATTATTATTTCTGTCCTCTAAACTGAGGAGATTGAAATTTGGAGTTTTCTCCTTAGTCTGCAATTATAATTATGTTAATCATAGGTCGGGCTATAAGTTATTGCAAGGCACACAAGAAAGCAAAATCTTCTCCAAGGAATTACTGACCTGCCTAAGCACTCATATATGTTCCATGAGATCATGATCAGTTGTGCAGCATAGATATAACGGACTAATATGCCACCCACATAGATCATTAACCTAACTTGGACATTGCAGAGCCAAAAGGATGGAACAAGAAGTATGCATGAGATTTTGAACTAGGAAGCAGGGACATTCAACACCATTGCTTCAATGAGTTTTTGCTGAGAAACTTTTGAACTTCTACTGAACCCTGCCAACTATAACCTCCAGACAAACCAATAGAATTTTCTAACTTCATATCTAAGCTGCTTAAAAAATATAGCAGACTTCAGATTCCATATTGATTATCCCCACCAAAATGGATTGCTACACTCCCCGTAGATGAATTTCTATCATTACCTGCCTTGTCAAAAAAAATAGAATCCAGACTCAATAGACAAAAGCACCATCAGGAAGAAAAATGACTACACTTTCTCAGAAAGGATAGTGCGGACAACGTCTTGTATAAAAAAGCTGAAACATTCTCTGCAGCAATCTGGCATTAAAGAAGATGTTGCCTCCAGCCTTAGGGCATGACTGCAATGCAACTTGGAAAATGGGCGGACAATTGATTTTGAGTGCTCCAAGCCACAAGCAGCCAATACAGTGTGCGTAGCTATTCTACCAACCTCCTTAAATCTGTCAACCCCTGAAAATATCAAAACATTGAAGAGCTAACATGCTAGTTGAGTTTAAACTTTAAACAGAAAAATCTGCATTTGCCTTCTGTTTTACTCTACAATAATGAATGAACGCAATCAATTTTCTGTTCCTTCCATATTTGTAAGCTTTACATAGCTATAATTTGCTCAGGACAAATTTTTAAAGACAGGTTCAGATTTTCATGGTAGTATGCATCAATTGTGCAGATAGTAGAGGGCAGAAACAGAATAACAAAAAGCAAGGGGAAAAATAACTGTTCATACCTAGTTGTTTTCCTCTAGTCAGCAACTTCAGATTAAGTTTGACCAACGACTGAATCTGTTTTTTGTCAGTCTCAGATCTTTTAGCTGCAGACTCAGCTTTAACCTGGCTAGCCCTTAGAGCCTTTGCACTGTCAGATGGTTCTACTTTCCCAACAGAAGATGCCTCAGCCTTAAGCTCAGCATGACATGGGCTTGAAACAAAGGTAGATTGATTATCATAGTCTAGTCCGTCTATGTGAACATCTGATAATTTTTTACCATGCAACCATGTAAAGGAGTAGTTATCCAAGTTACCCATACTACCAGTAGGAGCTACCGGAATATGGCTATTGGAGGGATCACAATAACCAATAGATAGATTGGAGCAAGATCCGAGCACATCTTTATTTACATAAGAGTTCCTATTCACTATACATTTTTTGGAATCTGAATTTTTGGTTATGCATTTTTTAGCATTGATATCAACAGAAAGAGTCTCATTTTCCACAGTAGAGATCATGTTACGTGCAACTGGCTTCTCTCTTGTAACTAAACTTTTTGATCCTTCTGAAGAATTAGCACCATTAGAGGGAGGACCACATGATAGAGTTTTCGCCATTGCCATCATTTGCCATGCTCGGTCAACATCATACCCACTTCCAGAAGTTGCTTTACAACAAGAAATTTTGACATTAGAAGCCACATTCTGAGCACCGATAGGATTTACCCCTTTATGTAACCCTTTACAAATATTGGGAGGAGCTTTCTTCCTTCTTACAATATTCCCAGCTGATCTAGAATCAAAGCACCTGGAGAAACTTAATGATCCAGTTTGTAAGGCATTCCAATTTTCACGCAATGCCTTTATGCGCTGGTGCAATCTTCGACAGCAAGACAAAGTTCTTGCTCTGTGATCACAAGTTCGTGGTCGCACACTCTTCAGATCAGCAGCCACCACTTGTGATGTACTCTTTTGAGGACAAGATGCATCCCGTAAAAGTTTCCTACTGTTTTTCCTTCTAGATATTCTACAACTGCCAGTATGATTACTTTTTGCAGTTTGATGAGATGAGCCTTCTGGTGAAGTACGTTCATCCTTGCAACTCTCAGTATGATCCCTTTGTGCAGAATGACTAGAGGACCTTTCCAGCAAACAAGGCTCATCTTTCACTATTTCAAAAATCAAAGCATCCTCCTCTTCTGCAGCCACTGCTTCAACATCAGCAGATAAATTTTCAACCAAGCTATCACACTGAATATCAGGATTAGAGTGTTCGTTTCTTGAGATCATACAATCATTGCAGTACCAATCACCCTCAGGGACAGTGTTCCCCAAACCAACACAATATGTATGAGCAGCAGAGTCACAGAGATCACATAGTAACAGAACACTGTCATGGTCAGAGAGTTTGCATATGGTACAGTGAATGTTTGCATATAGATCAACACTTTGTGCTTCATTTTGGCTAGCCTGCCACGAATTGCAATTATGTCAGGCATACTATGCAAAAGTCTAGCAGAAAAGAACCATATAAAACAGCGGAGTCTCCAACAAAAAGTCATGCCTAGACATCAGAACATGGAATTTCAGAAACAAAGGAGTTCAACAGCCTAAGGCCTAAGTCAAATTCAACTGATTCATAATTTGCTCCAATCAATGTAAGAGGACATCATAATCACCACAGAATCGAACTGCTACTTAGTGTATTAATGTAATGAAAGTGTGACTTCTATTGTACAAAGACCTTTGGGTTGAGAAACAAATTCTTCAGAACAAAACCACATTTGAAATTTAGTATCTAATTCTTTTCCCAACAAGGATCCTACATAAGAGAAATCCATACATGCCATATGGTGCAAGACAGATCGTTAAAGCTATGACACTTCAATCTCAAATAACAAACTAGAACATTCCTGAAAATGCATAACAATAAGATCCACACTGGATAAAAGAGTGAAGGGATACCATGGAAATACTACACAAACACGGATAAATATCACCAAGGATCCAAGGCACGTGATGGCAATGTCATATTGCCTAATCAAGCCCTTGCATTGCAGGTTTCAAGCATAGTAGAATCCATTCAGCAATTCAACCTTTATTCTCTATCTCTATTATTGTTCAAGTTCCAAATTTTGGTAACACCTTTCCTTATTCAGAATATGGAAAAATATTGACCAAACATGCAGACAAGCTGAAGTGCACCAACATTCACTTACGTGTCTGCATGCACACATTAGTGGAGGACTGGCAAGTAGAAGATACCTGGTATGTGAAAGGTCAAAAAACGTTCATTTTCTAGAGAGTCACATAATATACCGACTACAAATATAAAAACCGCGACAAGACGTATGGGTCCAAACGATCACCTTACAGATCTATAAGGCTTCAGAAAATCATGAACCTGCAAAATACAGAAAAAACAAAAGAAAAAAAAAATATCCAACCTGGTCGCGAACGGGGACGTAAACAAGGCGTTCCTGAAGGCAGCTACCAGGCCTCGTTGGCCGCCAAATGGATGTGAATCGCTGTTTGCACATGGGGCACCTCGATTCAACCTTCGCCCACTCCATTATGCAAACGAAGCAAAAGTAATGGTTGCAGCAGTCGATAACACCCCTGTTAGCCTTCCCATCTTCAGAAAGGCAGATTCCACAAATGCACAAAAGACTTCCTCCGGGATCATCTTCACCCAGTTCGACCTTCTCCTTCCCCTTCCGACTTGGAGTCTTCGATGGTGAAATTTCAAGGGTCTTCTGTCGTTTCCGGAGGGAGAACTCCAACACGACTCCAGCAGAACCACCGTCATCCTCGGGGTCGGCATCCATTCACGGAGGAAGAAGGGACAGCCCAAGCAAACAGTGTTTGAAATATATCCAAATATAGAGGTTTAACTTCAATAGCAAACTTTGCAATGAGTGCTGCAGATAGATAAGGCATGAGATATACAAATCCTTTGTTACAAAGTTACCCTACATTGCTGAAAGCCTGTAAAGTGTAAACAGTCTCATCGAAATATAGTCTCGTAAAAGCCACCACCAGGCCTCCTCTCAGTGAGTTCAACTTTATATTACTTGCAAATTACCGTACAATTTTTTATTTTTTTCCTGTGATCAACCACCATATGATAAGTAGTCTGATATCAAATTTCTGCCTCAGGTGTCCGCCAGTGTAAACCAACAACTCCAATTTCATATAACACATGGTGGATATTGTAGTGGTACAAGAAGTATCCAGGAGACTTCAATTCAGACCAAGGATGGTCTGATGTGGAGAAAATCAAAGATCATCAGCTTCGTGCCTTGGAGAGGAACCAAAATGCCATTACCCTCATCATTTGACCTTAAAACCTGTTTACAGTAAATAATTCCACGAGTTACTCGTCAACCCAACATGTTCCTTGACACAATATAGACAAGATGCAATCACATAATAAGATATCAAAGGAAAACAATTTTGTCAAATCTCTAGAGAATTTGCTCAAGAGAAACGAAAAAGGGCATGAATAGGTCAGTATCTTAGATATGCAGCAACTGTAAAAGCTTTCCATTGGTGGTTCTTATATTATAGCTTATCGATAGATATAACCTTTCTACCTTATAGCAAGTGGAAAGCCAACTCTTATATTCCATCTCACCATTCCAAATTGAATTTGGAGCTAATTTGTTCATGAAAACTGTTCTACTTTCATAAAAATGACACAATGATCCTCGAAAAACAGAAGAATCAATAGGCACAAATAAATCGTTAATAATATAACCAATTCTGTTTACAACAGAACTATGGTAAGCTGATAGTCAAGTTGACAACACAAGTATGGTAAACTGATGGTTAAGCTTGAAGTTTACAAGATGCATTTTTCCAAAAGTGCAAACGTCAGGGATGGATATGTCATTATGATTTAAGCAGAGATGGATTTATAAGTTGCCTACCAATCAAGGATGAATGTGGGATAAAAATAGAGGATGGCGAGCAGATTAACATTAAAATATCGGGTGACAAACACTAGAAAATGCTGAAACTTATATAACTGAAAAATTTTGAAAAATCTGCAACGTCAGAGTAACTATGACATAAGCAACATTTGGGTGGTCTCCCATAGCTTGGAATCAATAGCAATCATCATTCGATGAAATATCCATGAATGGAACTGATAAACAAAGAAATTTATTCAAACATCAACTGCAAAAAGAAAATCATATTTTAAAAAAATGTCAAAAAGGAAAAATCATAATAAAAAATGGAATATCACTTATACTGAAACGTTATAATCTAAAAGACCCATATGGAGTCACCTTCAGCACCATATGCATCAAAGGAACACGGATAGATGAAACAATTTTCAATCATGTAACTGTCTGCAGATAAGGAACAAAAGCCAGCATCACAAACAATTCCTGGTTTTCCACTTCGCGCAATAAGCATTAACTAATGAGGACGACATGCAGGAAAATAGGAAACAAGAGGAAAGAGCAATGGAAGATGGAAGGGTCTAAATCGGGGAAGAGAAAAGCTCCCCGTGGATGACCAAAGACTACCGGCGGATGACCAGAAACACCGCCGAACGTCTGGGCACTTCCTCTCTTCCTACATCTCACCTTCATTTCTTGCCGGTGGATGAAAAACGAAAAATGGGAGAAAGCGTGTCTTGCCTGGTGAAAACGAAACGAAAGCTCGCTATCGACCACCGGGTGTTGCGGTTGAGGAAACGAGAAGGGGGAGCGACTACCTTTTGGGTTGATTGCCCCCTCCCTTCGGAAAACTGGGGACAGCTAGGGTTTGCCAAGGGTAGTCGGCTGTGGGGGAGAGAGAGAGAGAGAGAGAGAGAGAGGCCCTCCCTTCGGAAAACTGAGGACAGCTAGGGTTTGCCAAGGGTGTTCGCCCATATAGGCATGCCCCTGACTCTGAGGCGGCAATATCATTGATGCCGCCACTCCTTCTCACTAAATTGACAACGATAGATATTTTTCTCATTTTCCGTATAAGGTGCGCCGGATAGTTGTAAGAACTTCCCAATTTTTTTCCACAAGTACAATTCGGATGAACGAAACTTATTTCCTAATAATTTAAATTCATAGATCACATCTAAGAGCTTTAATTTGTAAAAACATTTAAAAATGCTTGAAAGAAATTTGTGTACCTTAACTGACATGCTAATGAATCATAAAAATCATAAACTATAAAATTTACTTGCAAAAAAGTTTTAAAACATTATGAGAATTCGCCATATTAATTTGATAACGTGTATGTGTAAGAAATAGTGCAGAATTTTTTCATTTTCAAGCGAGAATTATTTTTTAACATTTTCTACTACTATTTTTCAAATATATCATATGAATGTGATCATTATATGTAAAACGTAAAAATTCACTTCAAATAATACTTTTTAATGTTTAAACTTTTAAGATTAACGGTGTGAAGTTTTTTTTCATGTTTTATATGTCTAAATTCAGGATATAGTGAATGGAGGCTGCATTGATGGCCTCGAGTCATAGATCTGAAGTTAATTTCAGATCCTTGGATCTAAGATCCAAAATTTCAAAATATTATCTTGACAATACGTTTTTTAATGGACTTTTTAAAAGCCTTGAATCCATCTCTCTCTCTCTCTCTTTCTCTAAATGATGTGTAGCATAATTGAGCAGGGAGGTTGGGGTATTGTGACGTGTTCCTTGTTTGATTCCTAAGTACTACCTTCTTATGGCATGAAGGGACATTGATCAAGCATGGTGTAAGTCAGATCTCAAGTTGAGACATAAATCTAAGCAAGTTTAAGTCATTGCTTTTGGTTTTTAAGAGAAAACAGTGAGCTAATATCGTCTTTTCTCTACAAAGAAGGGAACTCTAGACAAATCCATTTTCTTTTACCTATTTTGAGATGATAATGTTGCCACTATCATAATGGCTCACAATGAACAAAATTAATACAAAGTGTCAAGACTCTTAAGTGTGTATTTCAACACACCAAAATTTGGAACCCATCTCATTGTATCTAAAGCACATGTAAGGCTTCTTGTCTTCTTTTTTAGATGTTGTTAACCTAATTATACATTAGATGAGTTAGTGAATAGAACCAAGTAAAGATTTTTGCAGTTAGAATTAGAAGTAATTATTACTTGTACTAGCTTAATCTACTTGAAGTAGTTGACTCAGATATATTTTGAAGCAATCCGCTCTCAGCCATTTGCAACCATATGAACAACAAAAAACAAAAACCATATGAGATATCTCAATGTCTAAAAACATAATTTCCTTTTCCATATCAGAAAGAAAGAACAATCAATCTGAAATAGGCTAGAGACCACTTATTTTTCTGAGACACCAATTAGAAAAACATAAAGAAAATAGAAAATGAAGAATACAAAAAACTAAATGAAATAGAAATACACTCAATATATGTCTCATCAACAAATATGTCATTTCAAATTAACAAAAAGTATTGTTTTTTTTTTATGGCTCAATCAGGTGTAGAGGATGTGTTGATAGATATTGCCAACACATCTGTCCAAACCCAAGCAACAACATCATCAACTGTCTCTAACAAGTCAATGTCATAAAATTCACTATCCCAATGATTTAGGTTTGCTGCGTCAATCATTTTATTTGAAAAAGTTGACAATTTCCTGAATCAGTGATATCAAACAAGTCTCAAGGTCTCACTTTTACAACGCATTGCCAATCTATGTCAATAGGATCTTCTATATAGAAAAGTTGTTCAACTTGAGATGCAAGCACAAATGGCTTGTCATTCATACATGTATATTTGGAGCTCACAAGCACAAAACCAAGCTCATCATTCTTCATGCCTTTAGAATGTGGACTTAACACATCAAATTATTTACATTTAAATAAACAAACCTTTACATTTAAATAAACAAACCTCAAATCTCCAAAATAATTGACTTCAGAAATATCATTAAGATACTATAGTATGTAACTTCACCAATAACATGATTTTTATCTCTTGCACTAGAAGAACTAGAAATTTGTGCAATAACATGAACACCGCTATTTTGAGCTTTTCCCTTTCTTTCTTTTTCAAATATATGAAATCGAATTCCATTTATGACAAAGCCATTATATTTATTCACCACCTTTTGAAGATATTAGGAGAGCCATATAACTTCATTATTCACTTGTTGGCATGTACTTTTTTGAAGTAACTAATGAATAAATGACAAGGTAGATGAAAAATTTAAATAATACACACATGTGAAATTACAAGAACTGCTTAATATAAACTTGATTTTGGAACTATTCTGGAAATTGGACTTTGTGTAATTGCTTAATTTCATGACACCTTCTATAGTATCATCTTCTCATGAAGTCTAAATGTTGCCTATCGAGAAACTTAATTATTAGTAAAATAAATATATGCAATCATTTCATAGTATTGAATTAAATTCAAAATCTTACTAAAAGTATTAGTAAAATCTTACTAAAAGTATTAGTAAAATCTTACTAAGTGAGTTTATATATCACTTAAATACCTAAAACAAATGGTCAAACTTTTTTCTGCCGAATACCCTTGAACTCATTTTGGTAGACTTTTCTTTCAGATATAAGATTTGGACATCAACAAATATCTTAAATAGAAAAATCATT
Source organism: Nymphaea thermarum (assembly GCA_011799765.1). Taxonomy (NCBI): domain Eukaryota; kingdom Viridiplantae; phylum Streptophyta; class Magnoliopsida; order Nymphaeales; family Nymphaeaceae; genus Nymphaea; species Nymphaea thermarum. Next base: position 141,597 of record JAANDH010000291.1, on the reverse strand, counting down.
GCAAAATCAATATCAATGGGCTAACACAAATTGTAAACTAAAGCAACAGAAGTAATATTTGCACTTACTTTTCAGTTGAATATATCCAACAATACTATGTAGGTCCACCTCGTAAAACTTTGTGAGCTAAGTGAATAGGTAAGTGGATCCTAATATCAAAAATTGTTGGTGAATTTATTTTTATGACAGAATGTCAATATAATTTTGTCCTCTAAATGCTTTAATTCATCTTCTTTTCCAATTTTGGTACATAATCCTTTAAAGAATATGTACAACTCAATTAACATTGTATTTATCTTTTTTTGGTAGAGATCTTTGTAAGGCTAATAGAAATAATTGATGATGAATTAAAATATAACAAATATGATTCTTTAACTATGAGATCTTGTTGCTCTTTGAATGTATACACCTTGAAATATTTGATCCATAACCATTTGGAACTTTCAAATGCTTAGAACTTTATAGAATATTGCATTTGCTTTTATGCTCATAGCAACACATGCCGCAGACAATAAGGTCTTGCCAGTTTCCTTACACTCTTGTGGATGAAGTCATTGGCTTATATTCATTCCTTGTAAGTCCAAACAATAAATGTAATGATTTTTTATCTTCATTTTAATATTCAACAATGTATTAATAATATTTTCATATACATTTTTTTATATATGCACTAGGTTGTAATGTAATAAATTGTGTTTTTAGTTTGGTAAAGTTAAAAAAAAACTTTTTTGTTTTCCAATTATACGGTTGTTCAATAATTCCAATAAGTGATGGAGGGGCACATCTCAATTCTACAGTTCCATCAAATGAAATTTATGTCTGTATGTATGATGTTTAGACGAAAATTTTCGATGATCCATATAACATTTGTTGTTATTATGTTTTGAACGATAAGATAGTGCATCTTTTTGACATATAGAACATGCTAACTTTTTTTTTTGTATCTATCCTAATAAATCTTCATAAGCTGAAAAATCATTTATTGTCCACAACAAAACTACATGAATTTGAAAGCATTGTTTTTTTGCTTGCATCATAAGTTTCAATGTCAGCATCTCAGTACTTCAATTCATCAATTAGAGGTTGCAATAAAACATATATCTTTTCTCTAGGAAAAGTTTGTCAAAAAATTAGCAAAGACAATATTATGTAGGACTGTTTTATACACATCTATGATGGTAGGTTATATATGACAATATAGAGTGCCCAGATTGTATGATGTGTCCACAACACAATAATGGTTGAAACCATCATTTGCCAAATGGAATCGAATATTGCAACTGTCCAATGATGGATGTAATTCATTGAAAGATCTCCAAACTAATGAGTCAACATGGTGTTTTAGTATATCATCTTTAACATGTTATCATCATGCTACAACATGGTGTTTTGAAAACAGATACAACCTTTGAAGACTTGGTATTAATGGAAAGTGACACAATGTTTTGGTAGCAGTTTTCAAGTCTTAGTTGATATTTCATTAGTAATAGTATTTTTTTTTTTGTTTTCATGTTCTCTTCATCTTAAAGCACCACAAACATTACACTTTGCAAGTAGATTCTTTCCAAAACAACATACAATTCTAAGGACATGCATCTATCTTTTCATAAATTATACCTAATGCTCGAACAACCTTTTTTATTTCATATAATGACTTCAGTATTTGCATGTCCTCAAGAAATGCTTCTTCTAACAACCCCAATAGCATATCAAGTGATTTATTGCTCCATCCACACAAATACTTTATGTAATATAACTGAATAATAAAAGACAACTTCAAGAATTTCTTACATCCATGATATAGTTCTTCTTTAACATCCTTTAACATATTTGTATATTTGTTACTTTGTAAACCTTTGCTTTTTATGTCGTCATTTGTATATACATCTTCCATGTCTTCATCTGCATGTTCATTAGTTATATCTTCTAAATGTACTATGAATGCATCTCTAATCAACTCACCCATGCTTTCTTCATCACTTTCTACAATCCCATCATGTTCACTTTGATATCACAATACTAACTCATCATGATAATGTCAATGTACATAGTATTGGACAAAGAAAGATCATGTGATTAAAAACATCTCTTGCTGATTGATATAAACAATTGTTCCACTTATACAAGAACACCTTATTTTTCATTTGACTACCACACTATTTGTCATGGTAAAATTGATGAAATCTTCAACTCCTTTTACATATTTAAGGCTTATTCTGAAAAAGAAAAATAATGTTTACAACAAATCTTAAACTCAATTACAAAGTCATATATTATAATAAATTAAAATAATAGGTTACATATCTTTCTATATCCAGCTTCAATCTTCAATCTTTGACAATGACTTTTCTTTATTATAAACTATACTACTAACAAAAATAAACATATTAATCTACAAACTTGAGTGTAATGCACAAATAATAAGAAAACGACAGAAAACATATTCTTTAATTACACAACCCATTGTAATATTATCTCAACTCATAGTTGCATCTATCATAGAAAGGCAATAAATAGGAAAAAGGTGTAGGAGATAATTATGAAACAGTAATACCTAACATGACTAATTAATTTTCATTTGATCAGCCAGTGCAAAGCGTCAACTCATGGGATTTACTTATGGTTAGCAGGCAGACGTAAAAATAGTTAAAATCAGATTTATGTAATTTTCAAAAAGCCAAATGGCAAGATGATTTTAAAATCAGACTAAATGATGTTCAATTGCCATGAAATTTGGTCTACATAATGGAGCTGTATAGACTATCCTATAGTTAAAATTTCAGCTCAAAATTTATTCAATTGCTCTGTTAAAATCATTTCACTAACACACACACATATTTAGGCTTTAGCAAAAAAATTAACATGATCCATGTCCATTAATGTAAAATGCATAATATAATGAAAGTCCTCATCTCAACTTAAAAATTAGTTCAGCAAGAAAATGACAATTCTAATTAGTTCAGCAAAAAATGACAATTCTAATACTAGTTCTAAATACAAAAAGTATATAAGGACACTAGGACACTACAAAGACTCACCCAACCCTACCCAATATTATTACTAACGTAACTCATGAATTATAAAATATGTCATATCGTATGCATGAAACATGAAATGTGTGACACATTTGATGCATAACATGGATGAAATACATATATATATGTGGGGTGAAAACCAACTCTAGCTTGGTTCGACTCATAAAATGATAAGCTTGTGCTCCGCTCGAACTCAAAGCAAGCTTGACAGATAGGCTCGAACTTGACTCTGCAATGGAATGTTGAGCTCAAGCTCGCTCGATGAGCTCAATAGATCAATTCCTTTGCAAGCTTTACAACAACTTTGAAGCTCGTTTAAGCTTGACTCAGCAATAGAATGCTGAGATCGAACTCATCTCGATGGGCTCGATAGCTCATTTCCTTTCAAAGGTCATCTCAACCCTTTGAAGCTCATTTAAACTCGTTGGGCTTGTTTAAATGAACTCGAATAATGGTAACTAACACATGACACAATCACACAAATAAACTCAACTTCATATATTCAAGAACAAATAGAACCTTCATTTCTCAAGTTGTCAATTTTTTTGACAATGTAAATTAAGATTCATTCAAGGAAATATAACAAGGATAGCAGATGCTACATATAGTTAAGATGAAAAAACTGCTATGCATTCTAAAGTACCTCTTGACAATCAACTTAAAAAATGATCTAGAAACTTTCATAGAAATAATAAAAGCAGTAAAATGTATATGATCATCAACTGACAAAATATTGTACTTGAAAAAAATTTAGAATAAAAAGAGATTATATCCAATATTAGTATAAAGGATAGAAGTTTTTTTACAACCAAACAAACAATAGAAGTTTGTAAGACTTGCATTACAAAATAAATAAAAAAAAGCTTCCATAACTACACAAAAATCACTAAATGAGTTCACTAGCTGCTTCAAGATGAAGAAGGACAAGGCTTGAGTTTTCTTTCCATTTCTCTTATAACCTACAAAACAATGCAATAAATCAATGTGGGAAAAACCAGAAAGCAAGAACTAAAAATGGATTAGTTTGTTGGTGAAAAAGAAGTTAACCTACAATGCATGCTACTTTCTAGTAGTTTGGAGTCTTCAGATGAGATTGATATAATTATGTACAATTCGTCACCAGCTCTCCAACGACACTAACTGAGCTAAATTCTAATAAAGTATGACAAATGACCATTTAATTGAGCTTGAGTTCTTTATAGAATTTTATAAAGCTTGATCATAGTTTTAGAAGACTAGTGAGCAATTTAAGTGAAACTACTGAGCATTTTTTAGAATTTACCTATTAGACAATAGGTGAATAAGTAATTTGTTAATCAGGTGATTAGTATCACTAACCAAAATTAGGAAAGCTTAATAATTGTTTAATAAATGATTAATCTCAATTAATTTCAATTAGTCAAGTAATTAACTTTTAATACTAATTATCTTTGAGTTTTAGTGAACATTTCTTAAAATTTATGGGTTCTTATTCTTAAAAGAAAATAAGTTAAAATGGAGAGGATGAGCAAACTTGACCCCCATCTCCTTCCATTGTTGAAAAGAGAGAGAGAGAGAGAGAGAGAGAGAGAGAGAGAGAGAGAGAGAGAGGAGCGGAGGGGGAGAAAGACAAGCCACTAGTGCAGAAAGGGAAGTCGTCTAACAATATTGAGGGTGTCTAGCACATACCATATCACACAACATGCAGGTATGATATTCTCCGGATGGTTTTATGATTGCAAATTTGTGTTATGATTAAATTTGGATCGTAGTATGCATTGTTTCTTCCCAAATTCTAGGATTGCCACATATTTTCATACTTTACATGTTCACATATTTGATTTGGGGAGAAGGGCTTGGTTAGGTGCTTTTACGAAGCCTCAAAACCCCACTTTTCCCCAAGTGGACCCTTGGGGCAAATTTGGCATGTAACTTTTGCATTAAATTATACGATTGACACTTATTTTGTGTGCCCTATGCTTTGGCATATTTGATTTTAGGAAAAATAACTCAGTTTTGGGTGATTTTACGAAGTCCCAAACCCTTAATTTTCCATAGAGGCCCTTTGGGACCAAGTGCTTGTAATGAAGCACACCATCATGACTTATGCCACAAATTGGGCTAACGAGGTCGGATTGATTTCTTTTAACCTGGTTGGAATTGGTCATGGCTGGCTTCCTGCCTTGATTGGGTGGTGTTGGGCGGCCATGGCCCTATCATAGTCAGCTTGGGTTTGCCAGAACCTAGAGGACATAAGCCTGACCATTTTTCTTACTAGCATGCGTATACATGATAACATGTTCCCACATGTTGGGTGTGCATTTTGACATTTTTGCTCTTTCCCTCATGTTAGTAAATACAAAGAAGGGGCAACCCTATTTAACTGATCATTTTGATGGGTACAATTTAACTGCAACGCATGCCATCAGGGACACTGTGTCGATTCTTTTTGATGCTAGGAGAAATCGAATCTTACATTTTCATCACCTGCAAGCCATTAAATGATCCCTACATGTGTCGAATAATATGACATGAATTTTGTTGAGCACTAGCAACGTTGCACACACGTTTGCTAGCCTTCCAATATGAATAGATCTATTGATGTATGATGATCTGACATGGAGATCACACACATTGCGATCTGTGTTATACATGTTAGTGGACCTCTCGTAAAGTTGTTGTATTGTGACTAAGGTGTCGACAAACTGGCATTGGATCAAGACTTGTGTGGATGTGATTTCAAACATGTGAATCTTGTTATGTGATGTTGTATGATGATTGTATTACACACTTTTTAGTGTATCTTAGTGGATGATGTTATACGGGCATGTACAACATGTTGATATTGTAGTGTGAGCTTGTGCACAAGATAGGCATTAGGTACTGGCCAAATGACAGTTTTACCTTGAAAGGACTTTATCAACTGAGTGATAGTCGAGCCTACTGTAAAAAGAGATACATGGGAGGCACAAGGACATGGTTCTGAGGACATATTATATTGTGAAGTGCTCTTCACCCATGCTACTAGCGAGAAGCTTGTGCCTGTATAAGAATATGAGACACGCTACTATAGTAGCTATAGCTAAACTCAACCTAATTTGCAAAATGGCTGGTTTTATTCATGCTCTTTTATCCCTAATGGCTTAGTTTGTGTGTGTGACCATAAGTTGTGCATCGGTCTTGTGTGTAACCTTTGTACATTTCAGTGAAGAATGCACCAATTCTCAATGCTTAGGATTATGTATCTAGGTATGCATGTAGTTGTTGCAATTTGTTATATATGGTGATCATTTTGTATAGACAGTGTTTTAGGTATATATATGTTTCAGGTTTGATCATCAGGGTATGGCTGTGTCACGTGTTAGTTACGTTGTGCATTCACTAAGGCACTATTGTGATACAATAGAACACATATATGCTTAGGATAGGCCAAACTATGTATCAACTATGTAGATAGTTATTATACTATATCGTAGGGCAAATCGTGTTCTTTGCCAATTACGAAAACAAATTTGTGCACTATATACAATTCACATCTACTGTATTATGGCTCATTATTGAATGTAGTTGTTAATCGTGTCAGCACCATTTGTATTTTCCAGTGTCTGCTACTCCAAAACCTGAATCTAAGAGTGATGAATAATGAGAGTTTGAGCATGAGCAAGTATGCAGTTTCATTTGGAAATGTATTGATGATTGTGCCAATAATGATATTCAACAAGAGACTCATATGAAGACATTGTGGTTCAAGTTTGAAAATTTATATGCTTCAAAGACCGACAACAATAAATTGTATTTGCTTAGACATTGTAGTTCAAGGGCTTATTAATTAATTATCCTACATAGGTATTAGCTTTGATGATAAAGATGTAGGGATATGAATGTTTGCCACTCTACTTGATTCATAGGATACATTTAAGGTCTCATTCACTAACTCTGCTCCAAGTAGCATTGTTTCTGTAGAGCTTGTTAAAGCTAGTAATTTAAGTGAAGAGATGAGAAGAAAATCTCAAGGTTGTTCTCCATAATCAAATGTGTTTGTCATTGCAAATGGGGTTAAGCAAATTTAAAAGTGAGAAAGAAAGAGACAAAAGCTGAAGCAAATTGAGGTCAAGATACAATGATATGTAATGTCATTGTTGCAGTAAAGAAGGACATATCAAGAAGTATTATTTGCAGTTAAAGAGAAGAAATAAAAATAATGACAAGCAAGAAGAGAAGCACAAAGATATTGGTGATTGGCCACCATAGCTATGTGTAATGACATGGTTGTTGTTATGATAAAGATGTTGTGAACTTGATAGGTCATGATACGAGTTGGGTGATTGACAATAGTGCTTTCTCTCCATGTTACTTCAAATAAAAATTATTTTTTTATTTATAAATTTGGTGATTATAGAATATTGATAATGGATAATGATGGTTGGTCATAAGTTGTTGTTCTTGGTATTGTGAATTCGCAAACCAGCACTGGAACTTTATTGAAGATCAAGGATGTCATACATGTGTTAGATATACACTTGGATTTAATTTCAGCTGTTAAGTTTGATGATGATAGCTTATGTAGCACCTTTACCAATAAAGAGTGGAAGCTCACTAGAGGTTTGTTTGTTATGACTTGAGGCAAAAAATGTAACAACTTGCAGGTTATGCAGATATCAATTTCCAAAATGTAGTGCATGTGATAGATGTATTTAGTTGTAACACAAGAGGTTAGGTCATATGAGTGAAAACTATTTCGATTGTTTGATTGAAAAAAATATTTCCTAGGATAAAGAAAGAAAATCTAGAAATATGTGCTCATTTCTTAGTTGGGAAGCAGAGGAGAGTTTCATTTAAGAATCATTCATCTTCAACGAAGAAAAAATTATTAAACATTATTCATTGAGATGTTTGTAGTCCATTGAAGGTTGATACACATGGTGGTGCACTTTATTTTGTCACTTTCAACAATGATCATTCAAACAAGGTGTGGGTCTATATTTTGAAGATGAAAGACTAAGTGTTTGATACATCTAAGCAATTTCATGTTCTTATTGGGAGATAGACAATAAAAAAATTGTAGAGCATACCTGGTGACAATGGAGGTAGGTTTTTTGGGGTCCTTTGATGAGTACTAAAAAATGCATGCATAAAGCGTCAAAAAGCTCCTCCCAAGATCCCTTAGTTGAATGATGTAGCTAAGAGCATGAATTGAACCCTTATTGAGAGAGTTAAATGTATGTTGCCTGAGGCCTAATTCTTTATGAAGAAAATATTCTATTATTTATGTAGATAATTTGTCTACTCATACTTCTTTGAATGGTGATGTTCCAAATAAAATTTGCTCTAGTAAGAAGCTGTCATATGATCATCTATGTATTTTTGGATGCAAATCATTTCTGCATGTTGCAGAAAATGAAAGATCTAATTTGGAAACAAAGACATATCAATGTATAGTTTTGGGATATGGTGAAGATAAGCTTGGGTACAAATTGTATGATCCTATTGAAAAAAAACTTATCAAAAGCAAAGATTTAATTGTTGTTAAGAATTAGACTATTGAAGATATTGATGAAGTCATTGATAAAATATCTCAGTATAAAGGCATGAGAATTAATGTGGATCGTGTTCCTTTACCAGTTGAAGATGACACATATGATGATGTTGAAGATTTGTAGTAGAATGTTGACCAGTTAGATATGTCCATTGTTGATGATGGTAGGTAGTTTAAAGTCTGTTCTTCATCAAAAGTAGAGTCACTTTGTAGATCCACTAGAGAGAGAAGACCTACCACCAAATATCTTGTACATTAGTATATTTCGTTGGAAGATGATAGAGAACCTGAGAGGTATGAAGAAGCTATGCAGAATATGCAAAAAGAGAAGTGCATTGAAGTCATGAAAGATGATATGCAGTCTTTATATGGCAATCATATTTTGAGCTTGTGCAATTGCCTAAAGTAAAGAGCTGTGAAGAATCGTTAGGCTTTTAGTGTAAAACATGATGAAAACTCTTCATACCCATGGTATAAAGCTAGGTTGGTGAAGAATTCACTCAGAAGAAAGGTGTTAGCTATGAAGAAATATTTTCACTACTTCATAAATGTCTTCCATTAGAGTTGTGTTGAGTTTGACAACAAATCTATATTTAGAAGTTGAATAGATAGATGTGAAGACAACATTTCTCTATGGTGATATGAAGAAGAAATATATATGATACAACTTGAAGGTTTGAAAAGAAAGGAAATAAGAACTATGTTTGCAGGTTAAAGAAGAACTTGTATGATTTTAAGTAAGCTCCTAAACAATGATATAAGAAGTTTGGGTCTTTAATAAGGAAACATCGTTATATGAAGACTACTTTATCTCACAGTATTTTGGTTATTTTTCTTTAAAGTATGATTTTGTTATGTTGTTGCTCTATGTTGATGACATGTTTATGGTTGATAAAAATGAGTTAAGTATTGTTAACTTGAAGAAAGAGTTGGACAAAACATTTGTCACAAATGACTTGGGATCTGCAAGTTAGATTTTTAGAATAAAGATTGTTCATGATAGAAAATCAAAGAAATTATGGCGATCAGAAGAGAAGCATATTAAAAAGGTACTTTAAAGATTCAATATGAATAAGGCAAAAATAGTAAGTACCCCCTTAGAACAAAATTTAAAATAACTATGAAGCAGAGTCTTTTTACCGATGAAGAGAAAGAGGATACACAAAAGATTTCATATGCTTTAGTTGTTAATAATTTGGTATATGCTATGTTGTGTGTGAGGCCAGATGTTACTCATGCAGTACATGTTGTTAGCATGTTTCTTCCAAATCCTGTAAAGAGTATTGGAATGTTGTGAAATGGATTTTGAGAAATCTTTGAGAAACTAGCAGTTTGTGCCTTTGTTTGGTGAGTAGAAATGTACTTTGATAGGTTACATAAGTTCAGATAGACCATCTGATGTTTATTCTAGAAAGCCCATATTTAGCTATTTGATTACTTTAGCAGGTGGTGCAGTATCATGGCAGTTCAAAATTCCAAAGCGTGTAACACTTTCTACCATAGAGGTAGAGTTTATTGCAGTGCCAGAGGCTAGCAAAGAGTTATTGTGGATCAAAAAATTTATGTTAGAACTTGGTTTTATTCAAGAGAATATGTTTTGTTTTGTGACAGTTAGAGTGTGATTCATTTGAGCAAGAATTCTAATTTTCATGTAAGATCGAAACAAATTGATGTGAGATATCATTGAATAAATGATATATTAGAAACAAAGCAACTTCAGATTGAGAAGATTCACACATACAACAATGGTACCAATATGACGACCAAAGAATGACATCATTCAAAGCTTGAAGTGCATTTCTCCATCAGCGGTTTGAAGAGTTCCTCCACATAGGGTTGGATCCCTCAATGTGGAGAATCCAAATCCAAGTACAAAATGAAGTAAAAGGCCATCTACTTGAATGTGGGTCAATTTCTAGAAATGTTATGGACTAAAGTTGAAAATTTTCAAAAGAAGAGAAAAAAATGGAAGCCTGGTTTTTCTTGGGCTCTTAACTTTGAGGGCTACTCTTCATCTTAGTGAGTTCTTGAGAAAATAAAGAGAAAAAGAGGGGGATAGTCTTGCTGTCTACTCATTTGAAGCAACAAGGGAGATTGTTAGGGTGAGAAACCTAGAGATTGAGAGAGAGAGAGAGAGAGAGAGAGAGAGAGAGAGAGAGAGAGAGAGAGAGCTTCTATTTCTTGTTTGGAACTTGTTTTTGTTCTTTTTTCTTTGTTTTGTGAAGATTGGAGCAAGAGAAAGAGGAAGTTTGTTGTGGGAAGCCCATTACTCTTGATTATGTTATATTCTACTACTCTTTTCTCTTTGTTTGTTTTGTTGTAAATCTCTTGTGGTAGTTTGTGGATTTTTGAAGTGTATACAGTGTATATTGTCATCTTGTAGCTATTTCCGTATTGCATAGTGAATTGTTGTTGTGTCAACCCAGTGGTTTTTATCTCTCATTTTGATAGGGTTTTTTCATTTTAAAATTGGTGTCTTCTTCATCTTGCTTGAGCTTATTATTTTGTTGCTTGCTTCATTCTTGTGCATCAAAATATATACACATTGTGAGATGCATTTGATGATAAGGGTTTTATTATTAGCTCAGTAAAATAAGTATTTTGCTTTGTTTGTACATGTGGTTTTATTATTAGCTCAGTAAAATAAGTATTTTGCTTTGTTTGTGCATGTGATAGAAGTGTTTATTTACAAGTTGTAAGCTATTTGTTCCATCATTGGGTTTGTACCCATTTTTCCCAATAATTCCTTGATACTGGATGAGAAGTTGGTCAATTGGCGAGCGCTGATTCATGTATCTATATATACGAAGGCCTGGTCTGCAAAGGCAAGCATGTGGATTGCTCATCAGGGTCAAGTTTCAGCCACAGTGAATCGAGAAGCACCAACTAAACAAATAGTTCATGACCAAAACATCTGAGATCCAACCCCTTAAGATCTTCCCTTAATCATTTACCTCTTTCCCTAAACCATTCTAGCACTAGAAGCAAGAGTAAGATCAATGAGAAGAGTCCACGTTTGGTTGAACAAGCAGCAATCACATAAAGAAAGTGAATATCTTAGCTAGATTTGTTAGCTCGAATAAGATGATCAGATTTTTAGAAAAAGAAAAAAATCAACTCAAGGAGGACAGGGACAGGGGATGAAAGAGCAACCTTCACTAAATCCACCATGCTTATACTCCTTCACATGCCGAAGGAATGCAAAGTCATTGGTTTGCAAGGTTGTGCTACTACTACATAGGCATAGTAGCATAGCCACAAATTTGGTTAGAGGGGCACTAAATAAAAAAAATTAATGCCTTTAAGGACACTTTATACATGGATGATCAAATACTTGATTACAACTATATGAAAATAAAGATATTTTGTGGGGCTAGCATGGGCAACTGCCAACATCAGCCCATATGTGGCTTTGTCATTTCCTACATATTCATTAAATAACATTGCCTCACTGCCTAAACATGCATACACAATTGACACCTCATCTTGTCCTTCCAACCATACCATCACTTGCCCAATGGATATCTCAATTCTTGCTGCCTTGTTTTTTTTTTTTTTTTTCATTATAGCACTAGCAGGCTATTTTCCCAAGTCTTATACCATCTGGTCCATCGCTCAAATAGTTGGCATATACATACTCAATCTTATGGACGAGTTTAATGTGTTGCCAAAGCTGGCAAAGAAGTCCTTACTTAGCCGCTCCAATGTATTGGAGTTAAGGATAGTGCTACATATAGGGGAAACAATAATAGCATAAGTAATGGATCCAACAACTTTGGTGATATGTCCTCAAACCTCAAGCACTCGATGTTGTTTATGCCTCTTGTAATGAAATTAGGTTAAGTGATGGATCAGAATGACTCTATCAGATTGGTGTCAGCATCAATATCTAGAAAAGACACATCCAAAGGGATATGGAGTGTGTTCATTCCTTTATGTAGGAGCACTCACAATATATGGAGTTTTACCTCATGCAATAACTTTTTATTCTTAGAATATATACATCAGGAAATTCAAAAATTTTTGTGATGATGTTGTGACCATTGATGAGAATGTAGAGGACAAATTCAAGGTGTTTTGGTTCTTATGAATCATTTAACACTAATATGCTAAAACCATGGTGCACACCAACCATGACATTGTACGACTCTTGCAAGGTCTTGAAACTCGAGATAGTCACCTCAGGTTGCTTACTACACCGACAAAGAAAAATTTAGCTAGTACTTAACTCATACTCCAAGCAATTCCAAACGTAAAAAGCTTCCATCAAGACAACATTAGTCAAAAGAGATTCAAAAGTAGAAATATGACAACTATCAAGGAGCTGGGAAAGGAAAATACCTCTTATGACCTTTTTCATTCTTAACACAGTCATGCTTGGATTCTTTTACTCAAAGCTAAGATGGCAGGCTCTAACCTCAGAATGAGTGCTCCTATGGCTAAAAATTTTTCAACTGCCAAAAAACCATACTTAATGTCTTGTGTGATATGCTATTGAAGCTTGGTTGGGGGGTATATAATACCTCGATATTACTTGAATCGTCATTCAACATCAAAACACTAATTTGTGCCTAAAATCTAATTAGAAATATTTTTTTTAATCAAACTTGGGAAGTGTTCAAATAGATCAAGAAACAGTGATGGTGTATTGTATATGAACATGTGCATCTAATGCATGACCACTAGACCTACTCCTTGCAACTTCATATTCAATATGTTGCCTTTCTATCTTAAAATAGACATTCATGGCATTTTTACATGAATTGCAATGGCTTACAGCGTACCCTTCATTATATTAATGTCTCCTTTGATTGTATTGATCAAGCCACCCTTGACTGTATTGGTCTCTTTTTATATTGTGTCCAAGCATTCTCCTTGATGTTCATGACATCAAGCAACTTAGAGGCTTCGATACTAAACTAGTGACCAGGTTTCACCCACTTATCATAGAATATTAGGTTGCCTAAGTGCTTCCTTGTGTACAATTATACAATGGGCCAATCTTGCTTTTGTCTTTAGTCAAAAACAAGATTGGCCCGTTGTATAATTGACCAGGTTTCACCCACCTATCACAGAATATTAGGTTGCCTAAGTACTTCCTTGTGTACAATTATATAACACGATCCATTCAGATAAGCTTGGAGCAACAAAATCCCAATTACAATTCACTAACATTGTCTATCTAATGTTTCCAACCTTAGGTCACAAATCTAAGATGCATTCTAGCACATGTGTGATAGAATTAAGATGGCCAAACTAATCAAGAAATTGATGGAGATTAAAATGTAGGAGGAGAAAGAGCAACTCGGCATGAACCAAGCAGTGCCCTGGTTGGGCCAAGGAAGGCCATGGTTGGTGTTATCACCCCAAATTTTTTCAAAAAGTGGTGTATTTTATTGTCACTCAAATATCAATTATCTCATCTGGATTTAATTCCTGGGCCTTAAGCCCAATACTAGACCCAAAATAAATTCGTGACTAGTCGATCCAAAATGAATCTCTAAACCCTTGTCCAATCCAAAACACAAAATTCAAATTCAAACCCAACTTTGGACGCAAGATTCAAATCCAAATCCAAATTTTGGATCCAAATTAGATCCAAAACCCAAGTTTAGATCCAAATCAAGAATTTCAAACTCAAAATTCAAAACCAAGATCAAAACGATAGAATTTAATGCTATTAAGCGCCGCACGCGCACACACAAACCTTCCCTTTTGTTTTACGTTCCTTACACCAAAATGTTTTCAAGCTTAAACCACTCATTAGAATGTGTCAGTGACCAATTGAACTCAATCCGGATTTAAAATAAACCCGGAGTCACTCAAAACAGAGTCGACCCCCCATTTGTAACAAAAAACATTTTTATACACATTAAAAAAATTGATTTTATGCCTTCTTATTAAAACATCCTTTTTATTATTTATTCTATTCTATTTTATTTTATTTTAAATAAATTCAGCCACTGCACGCAATGGCACGCGCGCTCATGCCTGATTGTGCACGGCACTACGTGCGCTTGTGTGTGCGTGCGCTCACGTGCGCGACTGTGCACGTGTGTCGCAATGGCGTGAGTGCGCTGCTCGCGTCAGACGACGAGTCCCACGACAGCGCCTGGCGCGCTGCCGTGCGACAGTGTTGTGCGCACAGCCAATCTCGGCCCCGTGCACACACGTTGAGGTGCCGAACCAGCGCGGGCTCCTATTTTTGTGTTAAACCGCCCCTTTGGTGGTGGTTTTGACCATCTTGAATGGGCATTAGCCCAGACCATGCCCCAAATGGGTGTCTGCAGAGATAATGGCCAATCTTGCTTAGTAAAGCTTATTCTAAAAAAAGAAAAATTAATTGATTCAAAAAAAGTTGAAATTCACATGAAAATCTTGTTAAATTCAAAAAAATTTAAATTTTGAGTTTTGGCTCCAAAACACTCTATAAATACCCCACAATCCTCCCTCTTAGGCATGGGCTAACCCTTGGGAAACTTTTAGTGCTTTCTCATTTGAAGTTTTAGAGTTTTTCCTTAGCTTTTTCTCTCTATTTCTCTCTTCTTCTTCTTCTCCAACCCTAAGAGCAAGCTTCTCCAAACTCAAACTCTTCAAGGGAGCATGAAGAGATCTTTTAGGGGGACATTCTCATCATCTTGGAGCTTCATCCAAGGCGATCCTTAGACCATTCAAAGAAGGAGGCTCATTTCTAATATCATCTATATTCAAGGTATGTAGTCATTTTTATTTCCGCTTGCCAGTTCCCCATAGCCGTGCAAGAAAGCTCTAAACATTTTCTTTTTGGAGCCAAGAGCTACTATTGAGTGCACCGAAAGTATGAGCAAGGCGAAATAAATTCTATTTCTTCATTTATTTCTAAAAAATATACTTGAGATGATGATGTTTATATGTGATATACTAATTTTTCTTGATTAATGAGCAAATGTACGGCAAGAATGAGTGTTTGGGTTAAGATTTCTTCACCTTATATTGATTTTTGAGGTTAGGACTTGTTCAACCCTGAAACCCTTCACGAATTTGTACATGTTAAAGTGCATCTTCATGTCATCTCACGCTTAGTTTCTTTCTATACTACCCAACACACTTAGTTTCTTTCTATACTACCCGATTAAGAACCCCAATGAGTGTTTTATCATGTCGCTCTCCATTCCATGTAGGGCTGCACACGAGCCGAGCTTAGCCAGCTCGAACTCGACTCGACTAAAATTACTCAAGCTCGAACTCGGCTCGAGCTCGAGTCGAGCTTTTTAAAGCAAGCTCAAGCTCGACTCGACTATACAAAGTCGAGCTCAAGCTCGACTCGACTATACAAAGTCGAGCTCGAGCTCGACTCGATTAACTTGTTAACTTTTTATCATTTACTCATTTAACTTTAACTCGTTTAGCTCACTTGGGCGCTGACTCTAACTCGTTTAGCTCGCTTGGGCGCTGACTCTAACTCGTTTAGCTCGCTTGGGCACTGACTCTAACTCGTTTAGCTCGTTTGGGCGCTGACTAGTTTAGCTCGTTTAGACGTTAACTAGTTCAGCTTAATAGGTGCTGACTCTTTTAGCTCATTTAGGAATTTAAATCTTTTAGCTCATTTGGTCCTTTAGGAATTTAATCGGATGAGCCACTCCACTAATTGGTGTCACCTCTATTTCAGAATATCATATCTAATGATTTTAGGTCTCACAGAAGATTGAAAATGACCCGAAAATATTACCAGCATATCCTGACAGAAACCTATAAACGAAGATGGCAGTTCCAAGAGGCCATTTAATTGCCTAAAAGCCATTGATCAAGTGTGTCCAACATTCACTTTGGGGATCACCACTTTGGGGATCACCACTTGTACTTGTGCCCTTCGCAGGCAATCTCAGATCAACCATGCAATGGACGTGCTTCTGCATGGGCCAGAGCACCTCATTTCTTTAGGGGCATGGCAACTCTGGTTCAACAAACTGTTTAAGAAAAAAGATCAGCAAAGAAGGAAGAAAATCAAGAATATGGTGCCTGAAGAAACAAGATTCACCTTTGTCCACAAAGAGTCCAGCTCTCCTTTGAGGTCCACATTGACAAACCATGAACTGTAATACCTTTTAATTTCTATAGCCATAGGGACGTGCACTTCTAGATCATTTCTGTCTTCCAAATTAAAAACCTAGACAATGAAATGATACAAGTGAAGGGAAGTTCTAGAGAACTTATAAAAACAAAACATTAAAACAAAGCAAATATAAAAGCTTCAAGTAACCTTAGAATCCAGAAGTTCTTCCAACTCAGAAATTTGATATTCACAATCCTCCGCTGATGATACACCTAAAACAACAGGGTAGGGAGTATAACTTCAGACAAAATCATCATAACATAAAAGAAAATGACAAAACGAAGCAAAAAATGTTGCTAGTTGCTACTAAGAAACCAATGAAAATTAACACTATCGCTTACCTCAGTGAGCTTCTACTTAAAGAAACTAAGCTTGAAATGTGAAAAAAACCAATCTGCTTCGAAGCCAATGGAGCCTAAAATCTACATGGATCATATGCCTAATCATAGAAGCTGAATGTAACCATGTTTATTAAAACATTTAAAGTCATACTTGTCAACACAATAGTTACACCAGTTATGGGTGCCCTAGGTTCTCATTTTTTAATATAATATTGCAATAGAATAAGCAGAGTAAATCGAAAAATCAAAGAACTTTTTACAAAAATATGCTCAAGTTTTGGTGATACAACAAAAACATGTGTAAGTTTTAATTTCTTTCATTGAATAACCTGAGATAAACCAAAGAAATCAAAACATAAGCATGTTTATGTTATTTCATCGAAAACTTGACCATGTTTACATGTTTTTGATATTAGGCAACCAAGGCATGTAATTATCTTTTCTATAAAATAAACCTTTAGAAACTTGAGACTACATTCTATGATACTTTGATTTTGGAAAAACAGTGTTCAAGGAGATGACATAATGGCGAGCTGGCTAAGACTTCAAAAGAATGTTGTTACCAACGGTTATTACTCATTGCACTTGGGAAACAAAAAATTAAATGAATCACAATGGCACAAAGATCAGATATTATAAACGACACTTAATAAAAAAATGCAGGTCCTGCAGATAATTTATACACCTCCTCTCCGTGCATGAAACTGAGTATTAGGCTTAGCTAATGACAAAAATTTTTGGGAATATCAAGGATAGCACCAATCATGCTGAAAGCAACACATCTCGTGCCCTTGCAATTACCATAGGCAAAAAGGCTACTAATAAAAGCAACAAGATAAAAATCTAAAGCTGTTGACACTATAAAGGAAAGCCAATGCAATGAACATCTGTCCAAAATTGTAAATCCCTTAAAACAGGGATATGGTCAAACAAATACAGCTTGAAAGTACTGCACTTGCACAACTTCAACAGATTTTTGAACCAGGATAGGAGAACAATCTCAGGGCATTACTGTAGCTTGTCTCGGTGAGTTCTTCAGTTGGAATCTCTAACATTGATGTGACATAGTTTAGAACCTGAAAATACTCTTTGAGTGTCATTGCTTTTCAAACAAATATATAATCAAATCATAGTCAATAAAATCATTGGCTAATGAATGAATGTTGCATATAGAGGTATGCATATCCACTGCAAATACTTATTGCAGCACAAACAAGCAAAGCTCATGATACAAATGGAGGGAATCAAGAAAGAAGAAGCCCTTGCAGGGTTTTGTAAACTGAAACAACCAGTTATACGAAGGACTAGAAAGTAATTGAAGATATAGATAAAATGGTGAAGTAGGACTCATAAACTAGCCGCATCAACATAGGCATAATGCCCCATCATGACTCCTACAAATTGTTGCACGCCATAGTCTGCAGACTCAATCCATTCATAATTTTTCCAAACTATCGACCCACTGATATACATGAAAAACCAATGAAAAGATAGCTGAGAAGAACAAGGCAGTACAAACCTGATAAAGTAAGTCTCCATTGCTGACAACAACAAGCTTATGGTCCATGGTAAACTCCAGATCATAGCTGAATAAAACAAAGGAACCATTCACATAACTGGAAGACCAACAAAGGAAAATGAAATAAACCCCAGACAGGTAGACTGAGATATTCATTTATCTAGCTATTCTAATCTTTGGATCATAGCTTACTTGAAGGCACAGACCAGTTACATAGAAATGTGGACTACAGCTAAACAGAAACATTAGAAAAATCAATAACCAATAAAAATAGGAATCACGATGAAAACAAGAGAGAGAATGCAGAAAGAAAGCGTGAGAGAGAGAGAGAACTTACACAAGCAGGAATTTCAACAGGAACTTACACACGTAGGAAACCTGGGCTGAAAGCAGAGCAGAGCAGCCGGTTGACCTTGAAGGCTTGAAGGATGAAGGAAGTGGTCCGCGGACGAGTAAAGGTTAGGCGGTAGGCCGTTAGGGTTGCAAACTCACAATGGAGGAAAAGTTTCAGTCACTCACAGACGGAGAACGAGAGAAGAGAAGGAGAAGTCGGAGAGAGGCAGAGGGATAACGGGAGAAGAGAAGGAGAAGTCAGAGAGAGGGCAGAGGGATAATGGGAGAAGAGAAGGAAAAGTCGGAGAGAGGCAGAGAGCCAGAGGGATAGTCGGAGTCGGAGAAAAGGAAACCCTAAAACAAAAAAGTGTTTCCCGCTTGAGACGATTCTGAACCGGTTTTTAAAAAACCGGTATTTTAATACAATCGAGCCGAGTCGAGCTTTAACGAGTTCAGTTGAGTGAACTCGAGCTCGACCCGTTTAGTTAAACGAGTCGACCGGCGAACTAGAGCTCGACTCGTTTAACTAAAGATGCAGCTCAAACTCGCTTGCGAGTCGAGCTCGAGTAGCTTGACTCGTTGTGCAGCCCTAATTCCATGTATGTTTGATTTTCTTCCATACCTACAGTGGAAGAAATTGATATTCTTGTAATAATTGTAGTTTTTATGTTCACATACAAAAATATTTAGAATCATATTTTTAAAAAGATTTTCAAAAACAAAAACCCTCTCTAATGAGACATTGGAGACTTGGCTATGCTTTTGCATGAGTCCAAGTTCCTCTCTGGCCTACATAAAAATCGAAGTCAGATATTTTTAAGTTATTTCTTGATTTCAATTCTTATGAAGACATATAAGTATGTATATGTTATATACATATACATGCACATGATTATTTCTCTTTGTCAATCTCTCTTTATGATTTAACATATTCTTTTACAAACTCTCATATACATATATATGAATATATATATATATATATATATATATATATATATATATATATATATTCCATTTTAAAATCTCACTCTCTTTCTAAAATATTCTTCTCTCTCTCTATTTGATTTAAACCTCATTTTCACAAGTTTTTGTATACGTATCCATACGTGTATATATATATATATATATATATATATATATATATATATATATATATATATATATATATATATATATATATATATATATATAT
>JAANDH010000291.1:87494-115596 GCA_011799765.1 Nymphaea thermarum | reverse complement strand
CAGGTCTACTTTCAGTATCCTGTATTTCCTCAAAATTGAGGTTTTGTAATGCATCTAATCCAAATGAGCCATCTTCCAGGAACTTAGCCTTATCTGTTTCCACAATATGTGGTGTATGAGATGGACAATAAAACCTATAGCCTTTCGATCTTTCTGGATAACCAATGAAGAAACCACTGGTTGTTCTAGGATCAAAGGCTTTTATGTAAGGGTTGTACAACTTAGCTTCAGCAAGACATCCCCATATGTGCATATAAGAGAGAGAAGGTTTCCTACCTGTCCATAACTCATAGGGAGTTGTAGGAACAGTCTTAGTAGGAACCCTATTTTGGATATGCACTGCTGTCCTGAGAGCTTCACCCCACAAGGTTAGAGGGAGAGTAGAGTAATTTAACATAGCTCGAACCATTTCTTTAAGCGTACGATTTCTTCTTTCAGCAACACCATTTTGGTAGGCGCTACCAGGCATAGTGTATTGAGGCACAATGCCTTCTTCCTTTAGAAATCGCGCTAATGGTCCCTCCCTTTGTCCCATCTCAATAAACCTACCATAATATTCACCACCTCTATCTGACCTGACTATCTTGATAACCTCACCGGTTTGTTTCTCTACTTCTTTCTTATAGTCCTTGAAAACTTGACACACATCAGATTTTTCAAAGATTAAGTAGAGATACAAATACCGAGAATAATCATCTATAAAGGTGACAAAATACTTTTCGCCTGTGTAACAAAGAGGGAAAGGTCCACAAACATCTGTGTGAACAATTCCTAACTTTTCAGTACATCGCTCGGCACCTTCTTTATACATGTTAGTTTGCTTTGCCTTTATGCAATCTACACATGTGTCTTTATCCGTAAAATCAAGAGATCGTAAGATCCCTTCATTCAAGAGTCTCCTTATTCTCTTTTCAGAGATATGACCCAAACGATGGTGCCATAACATGTATGAATCATCCTTTATGGTACTACGCTTATTGCCAGTTATACAATGACTAGAAACAAACAATTCAGGAGATTGGATCTTCACATTCAATTTGTACAAACCATCACACAAAATAGCAGAACCAATTTCAACAAGATCTTTATAAATGAACATCTTTGAGTTTTCAAACTTCAAACAGAAATCAAATTTGTCCAGTCTGGATACAGAAATCAAATTTCTACTATATGATGGAACAAAGAAAACATCATGAAGATCCAAAACAAAGCCAGTATCAAGCCTAATCTGGCATTCTCCTACAGCCTTCATATGTGAGCGCATTTTGTTTCCTGAGAAAATGCTTCTCTCATGTAGTGTTGGTTCCCGTTTGCTCAGAAAGTCCTGTAAATTATTGGCAATATGCACAGTAGCACCAGAGACAATCCACCAGCTATTAATAGGAACATGTAACATATTACTTTCAAGTGAAACAAATGACATATTACCTTTCTTCTCTAACCAATTCTTGTACTTGATGCAGTCTGACTTCTTATGTCCCTTTTTCTTGCAAAAGAAACACTTCATAGGAGCTAAGCTAGTCTGTGCAGTTTGAGAATTAGCTTGAGTTGTTGACTTCTTCTTGACACTCATTTTCATTGAACTTTTCTTTATGCCAACTTTACCAACCCTAGAGTGAGAAACCATATGTGCACTTTGCAACTTCTCACCCTTCATCCTTTCCTCCTCTTTAACACACTTAGACATCAACTCATTGAATGTCCATTCAGTATTATGTGTGTTGTAACTGATCTTGAAAGAAGTATATTCAGCTGGTAAAAAGGTCAAAGTAAAGAATACCAAGAATGATTCAGAAATAGTCAACTTCATGTCATTCAACTGAGAAGCAATGTTCCTCATTTCTAACATATGTTGGCGAATGTTACCCCCTCCTTGATATTTCATAGATATTAACTTCGACATTAGGGTGTTGGCTCTGGCTTTATGAGAACTGACAAACTGAGCCTCAACTGCATCCAAAAACTCTCTCACCGATTTACAAGGTGGGATAGCACCATGTATGTTCTTCGCGACCCTTGATTGCAAAAGCAACAAACTCAGTCGGTTAGAACGCTCCCACTTGTCAAAGTACACTATTTCATTATGTGTACTTTCTGGTGTAAGAGGTGGTGGCTCAGGTCGCCTCAAAGCCATATCCAGATCCATGTACCCCAATGTAAATACAACATTTTCTTTCCATTCAGCATAATTCGAATCATCAAGTAAAGGGATAGAATTTGAGCCATTAAAGTAAATAGAACCAGACACTGCAGACGACAAAAGACATCTATAAGTTGACATGCATTATATGAGACAAACTATATAGAACAGTAAACCAAATAAAAGGCTCTTTATGTCTACTATTTCCAAGACAAATACTCGGGGTCATTAGAATACTACTTTGGTAATATACCTAATACACACATGTATTCCGTCTTAACTTTATCTAGTAAAACTAGGAAATGTAAATCCAAACTATAGTTAAGCATAACACCTTTGGGTGTAAAATGACAAAACTATGTAAGGATCTATTTTCCTATTTTACTCTACTTATTCTCTTGAACATAACACACTACCTTTGGGTAATAATGTTACTTCAAATGAGAATAAGTACAACATGAAACACTAATGTGCCTTTAAATCATGCGTAGTCACTTTGGTGAGGTATAACATGATTTAACTAATCATAGGCTCCTTACATTAGCGTTATCGTACAACTTTATGATCATGCAATAAAATTTAACTTTAGCATAATCCTAAACGAAACATGATACAAGAATATGATATAAAATCACACATAAAAAATGAAACATACTAATCACATGAATCATTTCTGCATAATCAACTTAATGCTATCTAAGTTATTCATTTAAAGCTCCATGAAACATAATGAATCGGTCCTGTATCGATCTAGAATGATCGAACCAATCCATTAAACACCTTAAATGGGCATAAAACCACATATACCAGCTTCATCTAGCTTAGAACCGGTCCCGTATCAGTCCTAAATGGACCGAACCGGTGGAAAACTAGATGAACCGGTCTGAAAAGGGAAAGAACCGGTCTCAAACAACCCTGAATCGGTTTTAAGAGGTCCAAACCGGTTCCAAAACTGAATGAACCGGTCTGAAAAGGATCCGAATCGGTCTCAAAAGGTTCGAACCGGTCCTGAAACGGACCGAATCGGCTCTGAAATGGACCGAATCGGTTCTGAAACGGACCGAATCGGTTCTGTTTTGAATTCAGACCGTATGGATACGGTTCGGGTCCGACCGGACCCGACCCGATCTGAAGAAAAACTTTATGGATCCGAGTCGGGTCAGGACTGACCCGACCCGGGTCCAACCCGCCTCCCACCTTCCGCCCGACCGTCTCCCTTTCGACCGAAACTGCTGCAACAATGGCAGAACGGTTAATGGTGAAACGAAATCGGCGAGCTTCAGGGGATGCCATGGGTGGGCGGCGGAGGGCCTTACGGCACCGCCCGACGACAGGGAAGCCGTCGGCAGGCCTTTATCCAGCCATCGCCCTCCCTGCCGTCACCTCTGCAGTGCCCTATTTCCAGATTTGGGCGTTGTAGGAAATCGGTAGCGGCGGCAGTGGGAAAGCCACCGGTCGACCACCGGTGGGTTCGCCGTCGTCGGACGACCCTTACGGCACCCGCTGGCGCTCTCCCTTCCCTGCCGTCGCCCTCCATCAGAAGCCCAAAGCCTCCCGCCGTTTTCCTCTTTCCCTGTTTCCCTTTCTCGGGCGGCTGAAACCGTGCCAAAAAAAAAAAACCTTCGGCAGGCCACCCAACGGCGTGGGTGGCTGCCGGCGAGTCACGCCAGGACGCAGAGGTCCGGCCGTCGCCTAATGGCCGGCCGATGCCTGCCCCACGGCCGGAAACCGGCGCCCCTAGTTTCAGCCCTATTCTTGCACGTTTTGTGCCCTATTCCCCTTGCTTGAAAACAGAATGCAAAGAAAAAACGCGCAGCGATGCGTGGAGTGGGCCCATAACCCATTGTTGGAGCTTTGCGATGAACAAGATAGCGAACAAAACGAAAATGCAGAAATCGAAAAGAAAAGATTCATGATTCATGCGTGTGTTTCATAGAGGGCGGAAGAAGAACCTGTAGAGGCGACCGCCGACTGAATGTCGGCGGCTGTGGGAAGAACGACTACCGTCCCCAATGAGTCGTTCCCCAGCGGTATTGACGGCGGTGGTGGCGGCGGCGGCAATGGGTTTCTCTCCTCAGCCATAGCAGCCCAGTGATGGGGATAGGCAACTCACGTATGGCTAAGGGGACCGATTACCCAGACCGGAAAACTTGATGTGTCTCACACCATCACAAGACAGGTATTTATACTTGAGGGTCCGAAACAGATATGGACCCGTATCGACGCAGGACTATCCAGATGGGGAAATCCCAACATCTCCAAGAATGGTGTGATAGCAATCATCCAAAGATGTTGACATTTTTAACATCTATCTAATCCTACAGTTATGGAGAGCATAGGATATTCTACACCTCCTTCCAATAATATCATAATATGGGGCATTTCGTACTCGGCAAGGTTGTTATAGCTGAGTGCTAAGGGAGCTACCAATGAAGGCAACAAAGCTTGGCCAAAGGCTGCGGCAAACTTGGGCGAGCAGGGCAGTGCCTTCGTGGAAGATTGGGGAAGCAATCTTCAAGGGCGACAGCCGAAGTTTCCTAGCTTGAGCTATTATTGTTGGTGGAGCAGTCATGACTGAAAGGCTATAACTGGTTGGTGGGCGGTGGCATAAGTAGTTGGCAGGAGACGTGCAAGTGCACACTGCAGTCTCAATTTCTATTGGCCATGCATAGAGCCTGGTGTGGCCAATAGAGCGAGCCTGGTGGTATCTGGCAACGCACATTTTTTTTCAAGAGCTGGATAGGTGGTGTTCCCCATGACAGGGAGAGGGATGGCATGAAAGGGGTGCATGCTACCGCATTGGGTGCAAAAATGTGGTAGGTGCAGCAAAGTAGTGTGTTACGTGTGGAGCTAGAAACAAACAAGAAGCACAAGAAGTCAAGTGGAAAAGCCAAGTGGGTTAATCATGCATAAGGACTCCTACTCTAGGGTTGTTCTTCGTATGCGTGGATGCACTTTATCTGGGTAGGGATGCTTGGTGTAGTACTCTTGGGTAGATGCGGCCATAAGTGGGCGAGCTAGTCAAGCTTATCCTCCTTACTAGCCCTGGGAGAGCTTGAGAGCAGCCGAGTTGCCCAAGTTGCTTGAAGCTGTTCCCTTCTGCATGAGAGAGCTCCACTGTTAGAAGTGGACTTGTGGGGAGAAAAGTATGAATAGAAAGCTAGACTAGGTAGCTACTTGCCCAAGTGATTCACAACAGAAATTATAAAGGATACGAGCCAAAGGAGTTTCACACTTCAAGTTTGCCAAATCAACAAAGTTCCAAAAATCTCCATACCTTGCCTGGGTTTTATAGTTTTAAAGTTTCTAATAGAAAAGTCACGATGAAAACATTAAGCACAACCAAAAATTCTAATGGGTGTTAAAGAGTATGCGTCAAAATCTTCCAATCATGAGGGAGAGTGTTGGTTGGAGGAGAAGTAACCACATAGCAGCTAGCTAGGGATGTCGGCAGCCAACTAGTTGATGCAATTGCTTCTAGTATGTGGCCAAGTCTCGACCACATTGCCCAGAGAGGTAAGCATGCTTGCACAAGAGGCCACAAGTTGCTAGATGATGGGCGGCCTGGACACTTGGCTGCACAGAATTGGCTGGAGGCACAATGTCTAGATCCAGTGAAAACAAAATCTTGTTAAATACCGGTGCCGGAATCGAAGAACATGGCGGCAGGGACGACCACCACCATTTGAAAGAGGCACGGAGGCACTAGTTGCGATTGCTTTCTGAAGGAAGGGAATGGGGAAGAAAAGGCTACAGGATTGGGCAAAGCGGAGGAGTTTCGAGTGAATGGATACGAGCTGGATGCTTAGATGGTGTGCCCCCTTTTCGGATGAGGTCAGGGTGACCTATTGTTTCTGTGCTTTTCACAGGACTGGATCCAGTTAAAACGACGAGGTGGGTCTAGATCAACCTTCTTCTCTATGCTGCTGTGATCCACAAACGAGTCAGCAATCCATATCACTAAGTTGATTAGCGGCAAAGTGTTGGTGGATGCAGGCCAAGGCTAAAGTGTTGGGAGTGGTGATAGCTCGTTGAATAGCAGCTGAGCAAATTGAAAGAGAGGATAATGTGGGTTTGCTTTCGGGATGGCACCACTACAACATGGGGGTTCTTTCATAATGAAAGAGAAAGAAAAGAGTGACAACCAGGGAACTATAGTCAGCAGCACACCAATGGAACCAAAACTTCTTAGAGAGCTCTTAGCATGACATCAACCTGGAAGGCAAAATCCCTGAGCATAACATATTACCACAGTGAAGAAACAAAAGCTACACCAAGATATTGCCGTGTTTGATAAACGGTTTGATGATATAATATTCTTATCAATGAAAATGTGGACCCCTATTACTGAACAAAGTGAGAACACATTCTATAAATAAATAGTACTACATGTATGGAAGGCCAAGTCTTGTATGGTGTGGTTGGTGACAGATATCTCCTTGCAAAATATGATCATCGGACATAAAGGAAAAATCAACATATTGACATGAACATCTTCAGTATGCAAGCTCATATATATTTTCATGTATATTTTATGATACTATTGACATGAACATAAAATGGATGGCTATTAATTAACACTCCATTTAGATGGAGAGAAATGAATGGAAATGATAAACTCTCTTGTGATTCGATGGCCACTTAAAGAGCAAGGAAATGAAATGAGAATGCAAAATGATGTTTAGATGCAACGGGAAGGCAACGAGAGGGAGGGGAGGAAAGAAGAAACTAACGTACTACCAATCCCCACAAAAATGAAGAGAAGAGACTGTCGTAGAGGAAATAAGAAACTCTTACCGCAAGAACTTGTACAGCTGGTATAGTGCAGTTCGCCTTTTGCTATCTTTAGCCAGACTCTTACCGTAAGAGCTTGTAAATCTGGTATAGTGAAGTTCGCCTTTTCCTATCTTTAGCCAGCAAGTGAATTAGTGACAAATATTGTATAAAGGGGGCAATTGCCGACACATGAAGTTTCATGTGCCCGGAACCAAGTGTTGGTAAAAGGTATATTTGGTGTAGCGCCAGGCGACTAGCAATTCGAATGAGCAAGTTTGCCAAATACGGTTTGGGTGGTGCATCTTTCACCTAATGTGTGTGCATCATGACTATGATCCTCATGCAGGGGTAAAGAGAGGGGAGGGTCCTTGGGCCATGGCCCCACTCCAGCCAATTGAAAAAAAAAAATTTATGTTGAAAATTTTTAGTTGGGCAATGTATTGTTGGGATTCAAGTTCAGTTTAGCTCCACATGGATTCAGAAGTTGGACTGTTTGGCTACCACTGAAAAAAAAAGTCTTGCTTCGCCCCTCGCCCCTGTTCTCATGCATGATGCCGGTGAAAGGTGCCTTGCTGATTTATGTGCACGAGGCCCCCATGGTTTGAGGTTGGTTCTTCCATTGATTGAGGTTGCCTTTGGTTTCTGCCATGGGCATTGGCGCTTGGATCATTACTGAGGTTGTTTGCTGTCAATGTGCCGCTTCTGCTGGGTCTATCGACCACGTCGCCACTGGATCTACTTGGGTCATAGCTTCGGTCATTGTTGTCACAGTCGCTATTAAGGGGTCTGCCACTTGGGGTGTGGCAGAGGTTGCTGCTGTTGCTTTCGCCGGGTCTACAGTTTGGGTTGCACTCGATCTGTTGCTTGGGTCACCGATGCGATGCCGCTTGGGTTGCAGTTCTTCCACTTCTCTCTCCCTCTCGCTTTACTGCTACGCTTGGTTTATCTCTATCTGGAGGCACTGCTCAGCACCTGCTCAGCACCTTCCTTGTAGTGCTTCCATTTCTCTCTTTACTACTGTACTGTGCTCAGTTCTTCTCGATTTCGTGGTCTGCCTGGTTCATCTCCCCAAGGCTTGGGCCGTCATTACTGCTTGTCTACATCTAATGCTAGCGTGCTCTATTTATTGGTGGTACTTGAATGTGTTCTTTGTGGCCTCTTTATGGCCCAGTTTTTGATATTTGGTTACTTATTTAAGCATGGGCTGGCTGTTTGTTGGATGACGTGCTGCTTTTTTTGAGCCTCTTTATGGCTTGGTTATGTGGTTTGGATTGAGCGATGTGGTGTCTTTGGCCTCTTTATAGACTGGTTTTCCTCTTTAGTGAATGGAATGGCCAACTATCATTGGCTATTTTACATTGTTGACGGCAATTTTCGGCACTCTCTCCCTATCTTTCTTCCTCTCTCTCAAGAGTCAAGAGTGTGTGTCTCTCTCCCCCTCCCCACATTTTTTTTCTTATGTATATGTCATTTTGATTGTTTTTATCCACTTCTAACATTTTTTTATAGATGTTATACACGAATTGTTGCAGGATGTATCACTTAACCAGCTAGCTTAACACATCGATTCACATCAACGTACTTATTAACATTGGTCCTTAAAACCTATGATCTACCAAAGAATCTAATAGGTTTCCTAGGATTTCGAGATGTTGTCAAAATTTTCCAAGAAAAAAAATCTAACCCCTTCCTAACAAAGAGTGAGTCTGACAAGCTATGATACCAGGGTGCGCCATTTTTGGCCTTGCACCTGCGTCGACGCGATGCGGGTGTTGGTGCGCCTCCGGTGCGCACACAAATGAGTCAAACAAGAGTCAGGTGCGGTCAGCCGCACCCAGTTAAAATCATCCTTTTTCTACTCGCACCCGACTCACGTTTGACGTGAGTAGGGTGGGGTCAAATGTGCACCGGACTACTTTGGTCCAATTTTTAAGGTTTTTTTTTTTATTTTTAAGTTTTTAACAAAAGTTCATCGATCTCGCCGGCTCACCCGCCCCCCTTCTTCTCCCCTCTTCTTCGACCTTCGTTCCTCTTTGACTTTCGTCCCTTCTTCTTCCTCCGTCTTCCATACGTCGTATTGGGTGGAGCTGGCCTCTCTGGTTGCTGGAGCAGCCTCTTTGTGTGGAGAAAACACCATCCCTCGTCAATCTCTTGACAGAGCAAGTGAGAGAGAGAGAGAGAGAGAGAGCAAGGGCAGGAAAGATCTTCACATACCTGCTGTAACCTATTATTGAAGAGTTGAAGACTCCCGATCAGCTGCACTTCACAGCTGGCGGGGATGAAGGAGAAAGAGAGAAGATAGCTAACGACAGGGATGGAGGAAAAAGGTGTGTTAGGGCATCGTGGGTGAGGGTTGGGAAAAGGGGCACGAAGGAGCAGAGCACGAGCACGATCGATGGAATTTTGATTCCAGCATTTCCATTCCCGAATTGATCCACAATGCTGGAATAAAAAATGCTGCCTTTGATTAACCTATGATCTCTTATTAAGGGCTATACATTTGGTACAACTTTAAGGAAGGATGGTATCTCCTGCCTCCTTCAGTGATGTGGAATATCTGGAAGGCAAGAAATGCCTGTGCTCATGATAATGCTGAATGGTTTGAATGGAGAATTGCCTCAATAATTTGGGAAGATATGAAGCCTCGTTGAACTCCGTGGATCCAAGTTCTTGAATGAAAAAAGGATTAGATTTTCATTTGGGTTGTACATGTAAGTGTATGGTAATTAAGGTAATTGGTTTAGGTTTAGGCTTGGTCAAATTCCAAGAAAGCAACATCGATTAAGTCAACAATATTGCTTGGTGGTAGTTATTCTCCTAAAATTGCTGTTCAACAAGATTGTGATGTTCCCCGAACTTTGAAGTCAAGGCATCCGGTTGTCTTTGATGTGGAATTTTTCAAGTGTGAAGATGGAGCTTTGACTAATATAGGGGTTCCATGTTGAAAAGATGTGTGAAAGTAGAAAGTTTCAGAAGATTGAATGACATTGGTTCCAATTGAAATTTCCTCGTGGGTGGCGGAACAGCTATGAAACACTAAATATATGGTTAAGAAATCTTCAAGGAATTAGAGGCATTGACCCAGATCTCGTGGAGCTATCTTATCTAACTGAGCTTAAGTTCACTTAACTGAGCTTAAGTTCACTTAATTTTTACAAAATTAAACGGGTATTATATGCGTTTTTTGTTTTTTGACATTTAAAAAAAAAAACAGGAATAATATGGGTATTATACGGCAGAACTATTTTTGGCGTTAAATATGCGTTTTAAACAAAAAACGACGTTTTTTGTGACAATCTCCACCCATAATCTAGTTGCACTTTTTATTTCTTTCATTTTTTTTTCATTGAAAGTTTAGCCCTAAGGGCCTACAGATGTTGTCTGTACAGCTAGTTTAGTGGAGAAATGTACCGCACAAACACCCCCCTACCCGCATCCCCCACCTTGGTGACATAGCTGACAAGTTTTCTTTTGCCTTGCGTACAAATACTTTGTAAGCGGACTCCACAAATACTTTGTAAGCGGACTCCGGGCAGGATCTTGTCATAATCAAACACCCGTTTTGAGTTCTTAAACGAACCACTTTTTAGTTTCATTCAGACACCGAAATCTCTTTGAAACTGTCACCGCTCCAGCCATTTACACCAAAGCTCAAACCGGCGAACCAGTTCCAAGTCTGGGTGAGTAAGAGAAGAAATTCATCATGCCATCAATAATAGAAACAAAACTCCTGCCCAACACCATGTTCCTACATGGCCTATTTTCGATTTTCGATGTTGCACCCACACCCACAACAGTGATTCAACTTGCATGTCCGTGGTTCATTATTTACAACACAAAGAAGTTGGCATTCAAAGGGTTCAAAATAGGAATTGGCTCTTCAGGGTCTCAATTAGCTGCCTACCAACCCTGCTCCGACGGTAGTGCCAACCCCTTAAAAAAAAAAAAAAATCAGATCCAAGTGGGGACCCAAATACAAAACAAAATAAAAAACAAGGCCTAAGAAAGTACTATTGTATCCAATAAGAAGCTCCTAGGAAACAAGATAACATTGTCTTTTATTTGGCTAGGACCCGAAAAAAACAAAAGCCAGCCAAACTAAATTGGATCGGATCCTTCCATAGTATGGGTGGTGCATCCCCCATTTTCTCCTCTGCTATTATTCAGCGGGGCCATTTCGTGCAGCTCTTCCACCAACCTAACCAAGTCCTTATATGAGCTTCCACCTCCCTTTACAGCGAGGTGAGCCGATTCCCTGATCGCCTGCGACCGCGCCCGGACTTCGCAATCTCTTCGCGTCAACCGGACCAATGCATGGGCCACATGAGTCGGGTCCGGCACTCGGTTCGTCCCGTGGAGTGCGCGCTCCCCGGTGAGAAGTTGGTCAACGATGAGGACCTCGTTCATGTACTGGTCCGCGTACAAGGGCCAGGTCAACAGAGGCACGCCCGCGGCTAGCCCTTCAAGCGTCGAGTTCCAGCCACAGTGAGTCAGGAAGCACCCGACAGACCTATGGTTCAGGATCAAGACTTGTGGCGCCCAGCCCCTCAAGACCATGCCTCGGTCCTTCACTCTTTCCTCGAACCCTTCTGGCACTAAAAAGAAGAGCGATGCAGAGAGTTAATGGAGAAAGCAAGTAATTTTTAGTTTTTTAATAATAAGGGACCCTTTCCTCGAACCCTTCTGGCACTAAAAACAAAAGCGACACAGAGAGTTAATGGAGAAAGTAAGTAATTTTAGTTTTTTAATAATAAGGGACCCTTTCCTCGAACCTTTCTGGCACTAACAAGAAGAGCAATACAGAGAATTGATGGAGAAAGTAAGTAATTTGAGTAGTGAACTTGCCGTTGCTTTAGACATACGAAAAAGGACAATTTTGTATGAAAAAAGGACGCCGGCAGCGATGGCTGTTGACTGGCTTACCATTAGCAGGGATCAGGGAGGAAATGGCTGACATTTCCAAGAAAAGAGAAGGTTTGAGAAAAAGAAGAGAGCCACCAACCTTGACTGGGGCCACCGTGTTTCTTCTGCTTTACGCACCAGAGGAATGCCACGCCGCTGGTCTCCAGCGCGGCGCTCAGCGCAGCCACCTGCTCGTCCGACAGCTCCGCCTGGCTGCCGAAACACACGTATGCGACGGAGGCCTCTTCTCGTCCGTCCAGCCACTCCACCACCTCTCGGACGGACGTCTCCGAGCGCCCGCCCCTCTCCGCCACCCTGTTCTCTTCCCAGTGGGGCACCAGCGGGCCTATCGCCCACGTCTTCCAGCCGCCGTCCGGCCTATCGCTCAGATGGTCGAGGTACGCCCCCTCGATCTCCCGAAACGTGTTGAACACGCCGCCCCAGCTGGCGACGTTGGCGAGAAAGATCTTCCTCAGCCACTCCAGCGAGCCCGCCGGCGATTCCTTGTATACCCGATATATCGGAGAGAGTTGGTACCACGGGAAGACCGGCGACCCGGGCACGTCGGGCACGGGTAACGGGAAAAGCTCGTCGGCGGCGCGGTCGGCCGGTCGATCCGGCACGTTGAGCCAGAGCGAGTGGACAACGGAGACGGCGAAGGAACCGGAGGTGTAGAAAACGAGGCGGGGGATGCCGAGGGAGCGAGCCAAGTCGAGGGTCCAACCGAGGAACATGTCCGAGATGATGCCGGTTGGTGGGTGGGGTTGGGCTCGAGCCCACTGGAGGAGGGGGTCGGATAGTGCCGGGAAGGCGCGCATGACGGAGAGGAAGGAGCCCTTGGGGAGGTCTTGGGTGTTCTCGATGCCGGGCGGGATGTCGGGGGAGGAAGGGAAGGGGAGGACGAGGGGCCGGAGAGGGAGGGAGTCGTCATCGGAGAGGAAGGGCTGAAGAAAGCGGAGGTTCTTTGGCGTGACGACGACGGTGATGGAGATGGCATGGGTGGATAGCAGGTGGGCGAACTCGAAGAGGGGGATCATGTGGCCCTGCGCTGGGTACGGCACCACCAGAACATGGGGGGTCCTCGCCATGGCGATCGTCGGCGACCTTTCTTCTCCCGCTCTCTCAGACGACCAGGGAAAGAGGTAGCGATATTTAACGGACTTTTTTTTTTTTTTTTTTCTACCAGTACCGTGACTGACGATCACATGACCTTACCGAAATTAACCCTTTGTCTGGGGAGGAAAGGGTCCGAAAAAGGGTGGAAAAATAAAGGATAGTGGTGGTTATAAAGGTTTTTTGAGAAAAAAAAAAATTATATTACTTTATAACACAAACACATGAATGGTGATAACCCACTTACAACGACAGTGACGGTGATTTTGGACATGGTGAGTCTGATTTGAATGGAGAAGATTATTATTCAAGTCTCCGGCCCGGCATCCCTCGAGGTCTTCACGTGTGGGTAGGAGGATGAGAAAAAGCACAAGGTCCATAAATGGTAGAAAGAGATAATTTTTTTTTTAATCTCCTTAATTTTGAAGAGATTGAATTTACATTATTTTCTTTTTTTTTATTCCTTTACAACCAAACAAAATTTTTACTTTGCTTTTTTTCTCATTCTTTTTAATTAGTCAAGCAAACAAACAATTAATTGTTCAATCTTTTTCTTTTTCTTCATTCAAGCAGGACCTAAATCATAGGAAAAATCACAAATGCTGAGCTCCGCATGTATGGACAAAGGGAGGGGATGCGGTCGGCGATTCTTCTGACCACGATGGGTAGTGGATGACTGGTCCACACGCGTTGAGTAAAACATTGAGTGTGTAATCCTTTGGTCATGCATTTTCATCGGGCAATACTGCTACCAATACTGCTACCAGTGGTTGGTCAGTAGCTTCAATGCGGAAAACTCATCACTAACCGATGGTTGGTGCGGAAAACTCATCACTTGGTCAGTAGCTTCATAAGTCTATGAGATACCACATCAAAAAAAAACAAGTTTTAGATGTTATGCATTCCATCACAAAATGATAATGAACTTGTGAAAATGTTCAATGTATATATATATAAAATAAAAGCACTCTCGAATCTCATTAATAATCTTCATCATATTCATTCTCATCCTCATCTCCATTTTCTTCTCCATTTTCATCTTCACGATTTAAAAAAACCTCTTTCCTCTTAACGGGAATCAACCACCCACGCACAAATCCATGGTTTAATCGATGATTTCATTTTGAAAATTGATGATTTAATGATGAAAATCAATGATTTGCCTCCACGGTGGCACAATCTCAAGGTTAAAAATGAAGAAGTTTTTATAAAAAAGCTTGAAAAGGGGGATTCCAGCCCCCATTTTTTGAAATTAACCTGTATCGTACATATCGTAAGATACAGACACGATACACCCCTATTTACGATACAAGGGGTGTATCGTGTCATATTTTGTAAGAAATACGTATCGTATCATACGTATCGATCCTGTATCGTACAACACTGAAGGTCTATAACATGCTGAGTTGCCTTGCGGTCACCCTCTCTCTACCTACACATGACACACTGATCTCTGCACTTGTGGTATCAGGAGGACGTGGCCATAGTTCCTATGTTGGATCTAAAGGATGTGGTACAGGCCATGGAGTAGGTGGCGGCAGATCTTAGTTGTTCCCTTGCATGAAAAATCTGCTATATCATGAAGAAAACCCAAGATAGAATCATATTCAATTAGGTCATGCTATGTGCAGCATCCAGCATCCAATTAGGAGTTGCAAGGTTATGCAAGTCCTTTGAACGTGCTACGTGCAGCATTCAAACACTTGATGACTTTCAGCTGAGTATATCAGTTGCAGACTCACCTGAAATTCGGTGTCAATTTACTTTGAACCTAGCAGCTGCGAGACTCAACTGCTAGGTTCTTCTACCAACTGAAGCGAGTTAAGACAACAAAAAACTTATGTCACAGTGAAATATCAATAATACATGGAAAGCAGTTTAAGCTATGAGACCTATAACAACCAAGAGAAACCTGAGCTAGAGTATCCGCTTCTCAGTAAGGAGAGCAGACATTGATTTTTGGATTTGTATGATTGCTGACTTGGGAGATAAATGTTTACCATGAAATGTTTGAATGTCTACTAGGATCCTTGTCTACGATTTCCCGGGATGGGAAATAAACGAATAATGTAAATGGGCAATTGACAAAGAAAACGACAAGTAAAAACGAACAAACAAAAAGAAGATGTGTTTTTCTTGCATGATAAAGGAGCAATTATATATAGAGATAAGATAGATGGAGGAAATAATTGAAAATTATTCTATTACAATTAAAGGAGGAGTTACAGAAAGAAGAAGAGATTAAGGAAGACGAGGGATAGGAACGATAATATGAGTAGAAGTTAACAAGGTAGAGCCAAAGGATTGTGCTTTCAATTTTCTCCTTGATAAAGCCATTCAAATGATGGGTCATCTCAAACAACATGAATACATACGCTCGTGCACACACTTATGCCTGGAAACATAACATGGGCATGCAGGAAGAATCCAAATTTTAGTTTTCTGGAAGAAAAGTGTCTGATCAAGTACAAAACAGAATATTTAAAAATAAAAATATACGGATATAGCGGATTCATGGAAATATAGCAGTTACATGAAAACAACCAAGATCAAGCAGTTGAGGGTTAGGTGCCATTTGCAACCTTGCAATACATTAGTAAGATGCTTAACATAGAAGCAGTAGATGAGTATACAAACACTATGCTATGCAACATGCATATGTAGCTACCCACCCTACACTCGCAATGCATATGCACACTTGTACACATTTATACATGTATAAATAAATAAATAATATCTATATATATATAGCTTTCAACTTTTGTGGATTAAGATGCCAAAGCAAAAAGAATATGAATCTAGATCAATTCAGAGCATAAAAAAACACTAAGCTTAGCAAAAACACTCATAAATGAGTAGTATGGTCCATGTTCAAAATACATGTTAAAGAGGCTTTAGAGAAATTGGAGAAAACCAATTATAATTTTTTAAAAAGGAGTAGATCTCCCAGTAAAAAGCACCAGCAAACGTAGGCAAAGAAATTCAATGCATTAAAAACACACTGTTTTGTGTTGTTAGGTGAAACAACTTAAACTAT
Organism: Nymphaea thermarum; assembly: GCA_011799765.1. Lineage (NCBI taxonomy): Eukaryota > Viridiplantae > Streptophyta > Magnoliopsida > Nymphaeales > Nymphaeaceae > Nymphaea > Nymphaea thermarum. The sequence continues at coordinate 99,628 of JAANDH010000291.1, read as the reverse complement.
AAGATGCAAGAACATGTCCAATCCTGTTAGGGACTCTAAGCCTCAAAAGATGCATCCTGCATGGTCCATGTAATCTTAGCTTTCAGTGATGAATTTGTGTGTATTCGACGCCCCTCCATTTTGGCGAAATGCGACTTCCTTTTCAAGACACGCTAGCACTTGTGCAATCGCATTCCAGGGCCCATAGAAAGTTCTTAACCTCTAATCTCTGTGGACATTGCTCTATTTCACAATCCTGACCAGATCATTTCTGCTTGAGCCATTAATTTGCTTGTGATGTATGTATTCTTGTAACTTGTCCCAGCTGTGTCAAAATTCGTGGTGCTCTTTCTTCCATTAGTTGCCGCCTAATTTTATTATGTTTTTCCAACTAGATATTTGGGATTTAGGCTAAGATGTGATGACCCATTGATATTAAATGAGATATATCGCTGAAAGGTTGTATTATCAAGAACCTAGGTTGATCAAATTTTATGATTTCAGAAGTGTTGCATTTAAGAATTATTAGTTAATTTATACTCATTAACAAACGAAAACATTACTGCTATTTCACCTAGCATGTCTGAACTTTTAACCTCAAGAGCAATGGTGACAATGCCTTTGTTTGATAGCTGTCCGTGGAAGTTGAGCTGCAACAGAAAGTTAAAAAAGTGGGATAATAAGCACTGGCAGAAAAAAAGGGCCCCAGGTGAAAATTTGATAAAAAAAAAGGAAAGGTCCTTGCTGCAGCATGTTTCTTAGAGGAAAATAGTTCTCATGTTTTCACTTCTTTCGAGCAACTCTTAGACAGAAAGTGCATTTCGGTGCACCTTTTCTATCAGATCAGATTGACATAATAACCACAACATATCAGGGAAAAGGGTTGAAGAACATAAATGTCTTACTCTGGATTTCGCTGCCAGGATGGGCAACAGAGCTATGAAAATCACATTTTACTTCATAACTTGCTGTATAGTGAGTAAAAGCACTTCATTGATGAGACTGTCCTCTAAAGAAAGAGCTTCATAAGCTCAAGCACTTGGCGATTTCTACAAAGCAAAATTCTCAGAAATGCCTATAAGAAAGTCTGCAGGTAACATGCTATGGATTCTTGCTTCTCTAGTATTGGATGTTCACTTCAAGTTCTATTTGAAGTTTTCATAAAAGTACTTTAGCAGAAAAACTACTGAAGGTCGTTTGGTTTTTCAGAATTATAGGCAAAAGGTATGCCCATACATGAAAATTTCCGCAGGACATATCAGAATCAATATGTGATTGATTAGTTACCTAAGAAAATTACTCTGTTATAGCCTTAATTCTTCTAGGAAATCTTTGCCGCATTCATTTCTGGATATTTCCTTGAAATTGTGTTCCACAAGCAAGCTACAGGGGACGTATACGTTTTTTCCCTCTGAATGGCAAGCTGGAATTAGGAAAACCTGTATTATTCAACTAAAAACCTAATAATCTATAGATAAATACATATCCAGCACTATGAACAAAACGAAAAGAGATCAATAAAGAGAAAAGGAAGCACTGGCATGCTTTCCATGGAGAGTGCCAATAAGAAATATCTTACACGCCATTGTGTAACTTTACAAAAAAGAGAAAATTGAGAAAGGAAAGAAGACGACAAGCAAAATCACATGCCACATCAAAAAGAATGAGAAAAATAACATTTGCTTAAAAGTTAAAGAAAAGAAGAAGAAGGTATTGAAGGAAGTAGAAGCAATATTGTGAGGTGTAAGAAACTTACATTGTAGTTGATGAAGATGAAGCCCACAAACTGAAGAAGTGCGTCCTATGATATCAATGCAACAGAGGTAATCGTTGAGCTGATCCTTAACAGGGCGGTATTGACAGCAAGAGAGATAGAGGTCAGAAAAAGAGAGAGAGAGAGAGAGGTTGAGGTCTAGGCAATGTTAATTTACCTAAAGTACTGACAAAGAAGATGAAACAGCAGCCAAGGTGGTTTCCCACGTGTGTATGTAAATATGGAAGTTACCAAAGAAAAAAAGGAGCCAAACCTAAATCGTGCCGATGATGCAGGACCCAACGTCGGTGGGTGGTTTTGGCACCCGCAATGTCGGTGATTTCCTTTCCTCATTTTAATTTTGTTGTGGTTAAGAAGCTTCGGGCTGCTATCGTCGGAGTTGCAAGACGAAAACGAAGCAGGGGCCTCGCCTTTGCAACCTTTCCTCTTCCTTATTCACCAACAGTGCCAAAATCCTGCTGATGGGCCATGAATTGGGACCTCTAATGCCATCCATCATCGTCGGCATTCGTATACATGCCGTCGACAGTATTGCTACTGTCAGTGCTTTCTTTCCCCAAATCGGATCTCTTGCCACCATCAACATGGGTTGCCCACCGTTAGAGCTGGTTGTTGGTCACCAACGTGAAACTCACATAAACAATCAGTTCCGGCTTTCACTACATCTCCGACGCCAGACGCACCAGAGTGTTGGAAAAGCCCTAATTTGTAGCAATCACCAATGTGAGCACATCCTTGGTCAATGTTGGTGGACTGCTCTTGTACAATTGAACGAGGAATCTCATCGCCTTGTTATTGTACAGTATCGACACTGCAGGCAAAATCTGTTGTAGAGAATATATATATAAAATTGAAAAAAGGGAGAAAAACTAAACATCTTTAATTTATGCTAAAAAGTGTTTTAAAAAAATGTCAACCTCTTAATATGTATAAAACACTAATTTAATATAAATCTTGTTTGAGTTTCAGTTATTTTTGTAAAAACTTATTCCTTTTATTATCAAAATTTTCATGTTATAAGAGCCATTCATTTTTTTTATTAAAAAGCATTATTTAAGTAAAAAAAGACTAACTTAGTGCTCACCAAATAAATTACTCGTAAGATTATACTTGTAAGGTTAGATTGTAAAAAAATTATTTTAGTAATTAATTTTAATAAATCTAGTTTTTGTCACTTAACCAAGTGGTTTAAGGTTTTTATTTCTTCCATCTATATATATATATATATATATATATATATATATATATATATATATATATATATATATATATATATATATATATATATATATATGGCCCCTTCTTATCTAATGGATGCGTAATCGATGGTTTGATGCTATTGAAAAACTAAAAAAATCCTGGCAAGTGGTAGTTGGGTGGGAAATTCTCCCTCGAGCGGCTTCCATTTCCCCACTTTGTCTCTCCTCTCCGACACTCCTCCATTCCTCCCATCTTTCTCCTCCCCCGCTCTTTTCTCCCTTCGACTGCCTCCTCCCGATCACTCTCTCCCCATTCGGTCTGAGTTAGGAAACAACACATCTGAGACAGGAAGGGCAACGGCTGTGCACACTGGCGGTCGGCTTCACATGGACCCTTTCTCACCAATTCCAGTATGACATTTGCTCACATCAAACATCGCCTTAAAATGACATAAGATTGCACGAGTGAAGGTTGCACAGCCCCTTTCTCATGCACATCTTCATGTTAGGAATTCGGTTCCGAGAAGTATGAATTAGTTGGGGACAGCTGTAACATAACGGTCTACAGCTGTATCCCATTGGTAGTGTGTCTCGTATACGTATATACATTTCTGTCATATATTGTATATATATATTTGATGTAACACTTAAAAAATCAATTAGATTGATTCACGTTACTCGCACATCCTTCTCTCTCTCTCTCTCTCTCTCTCTCTCTCTCTCTCTCTCTCTCTCTCTCTCTCTCTCTCGTCGTTTCCTCTGTGACTTTAGGCTCCATGTTGTCATTCCCTCTAAACCAGGGTTTTTCCTCAATCTCAAAAAGGTACCGGAACTTGGCCACCGAAACCTCATCTCCTCGTGGGCTTCAGCATTGATGTTCTTGTAGCAAAGGAATTTGCAATCAAATGTTCCTAGGCTTTGTGCACAGGAACACCGCAAGGAGATCAAGGCGACTACAGGTGCTACTCCGGCCTCATTTTTGGAATAGCTTGATCATGTGGCGGGAGATCGACAACAGCAATTGATCGCACCAGCAGTAGTAGTACATGGCCAAATCAGTGCTCCTTCTCAGCAGTGATGGCTGAATAAAAAAATCCCAAATCTCAACAGTGAAAACAGTCATAAAGGAGTCAGATCCAGCCCTCAAAATCACCACAACAGCTCCAACGGCGGAAACTATGTAACTTGGGCAAAATCTGCAAGCCTATACCTATGTGGAAAGCTAAAAATCGGCTACATAAATGGCAAGATTAAAGCACCTAAGAAAGACGACCCTAGCTATAAAGAATGGGAAGCCAACGATATGTCATGGCTATTAAATTCAATGGAGCCTGCCATTGCAGAGAGTTTTCTATTCCTTGATTCAGCCAAAGAAATATGGGATACTCTAGCAGAGATCTATGGTGAAGGCCAAAATCTGGCTAAGGTTTATCTCTTACAACAGGATATCGCATGATTTACAAAGGGAGAGAAGCAGTTTCATGTGTACCTAAGTTCTCTTAAGGCAATGTGGGATGAACTATCTCAACATCGTCCCTTTGTTCCTGACATAGAACTATTGAAACAGAGAGCTGGAGAAGATAAAGTGTTCAAACTTCTTGCTGGGCTATGATCAGATTTCGATTATATGAAAAGTCAGATTCTCATGTCTTACCCTCTTCCATCCTTCAACAATGTATGCTCCATTATACAACAAGAAGAAACTAGGTGACAAGTTATGAAGACCGAAGACAACTTCAAGAAAGAAACTTCACTTGATGATAAGGTTGCTTTCGTCGCCAAAACAGAAACATCTCAAACTACACCAAGAGACAGGAACAGTTTCGTAGCAGATACTAGGGTCGGTCGAGGACGAAGTTCTTTGTTATGCACTTACTGCAGGAAACAAGGACACACTAGGGAGTGTTGCTGGAACCTGAAGGGTCGTCCAAGCAGAGGAAGAGGACAAGCTCACCACGCTAGACTCAGGCGTGAAGGTGATATTGCTGAACTTACGCATATGCTCAAACAAATTACCTGTAGCAACCTAGCTATTACAACTAAGCAAGAAACATAAAAAGGTAAAAAATCAAACCCATTACCCTATTCTTTCTTGGCTCGTTCCAATAGCTCAGCATGGTTAGTTGATAGTGGAGCTACAGATCATATGACATCTTGCTTAGAACTGTTACATAATATTAAGTATGATAAACAGATATCAGTCAAACTAGCTGATGGGTCTACTACATCTGTAATAGGGTATGGGTCTGTTCACGTAAATAAGCATACTACATTGCATGACATGTTGTATGTACCTAAGTACATAGCAAACTTAATATCTGTTAGCAAACTGATTACTGCTTTGAACTGTTACATAATTTTCATTGAAAAAAAAGTGATACTAGTAGACAATAAGAACTAGATGAAGATTGGTAAATGCCGAGAAGCAAATGGCTTGTACTACTTATTTCAAGAGTACAATCACAGTATATACACTGCAATAAAGACTGCAAGTGACACTTAGATATGGCACTGCAGAATAGGTCATCCCTCCAATAAAGTTCTGACAACTATGTTTCGAGGCTCTAGATTTCTAGTAGATGATTGTGAGGCATGTACCATGGCTAAGATGACCAGGTTACCCTCTACTGATTCTGAATTTATTGTTGAATCTTGTTTTGATTTGATACATTATGAGGATGAGCCCCTATAACTAAAAAATCTGAATATAGATTCATCGTCACTTTCGTAGATGACAAATCTCCAGCTACCTGAATTTATTTTTTGAGAAGGAAAAGTGATGTATTGCTTACATTTAAACGATTTTTCCAATACATCGTCACTCAATACAATCACAACATTAAGACACTAAGGTCAGATAATAGAGGAGAATACATTAACACAGAATTTGAGGAGTTCTCAAACAAACACGGAATATTATATCAAACCACTTGTAGAGGCACTCCCCAACAGAATGGATTGAGTGAAAGACGTAACAGAGAGCTCCTAAATATTGCTAGATCCCTAATGTTTTACATGAATGTTCCTCCACAGTTTTGGTGTGAAGCAGTGACTTGTGCTTGACACGTTATGAATAGAACATCAAGTCAAACACTAGATAACAGAAGTCCTTTAGAAATTCTGAATGGTAGACCTCCTTCTTTACAACACTTAAGAATTTTTGGATGTGTATGTTATGTTCACCTACAAGAAAGTGTAAGACACAAACTTGGAAGACGAGCTGTTAAGTGTGTGTTTCAAAGATACTCATTTACCAAAAAAGGGTATAAGTGTTATGACCCTATCGAAAACAAGATGTATGCATCCAGGGATGTCAAATTCATGGAAAACAAACCCTTCTATATTGAAACCATCGAAGATGCTTTCAATAAGGGGGAGAATCTTATGAATGTTAAACCGCTTCCAATGGCGAATAAAAATGATGATGCATTCATAATGTTTGGTCCTAATCTGGTTGGTGAAGAGGTAGGAAACAATCTAGATGATGAAGAAGCAAGAAACAACTCCAACTTGGATGTGGGAGTGACTGAAAATGTTCAAGGCACTAGCAGGACTGGTCGCATAAGATGAAGACCAGCCAGGTATAATGATTATTATACATATCATGTTCAGAAAAATGACAAAGTTGATATAGTTCCCCGTCTTGAAAGAGAGATACTTACATATGCACAAGCTAGAACTGAAGAGAAATGAAGGAAAATAATGCATGAGGAATTAGTAGCCCTGAAGGAAAATCAGACTTGGGAGCTAGTAGATAAACCGTCAAATAAAATGCTAGTTGGCTGCAAATGGACATATAAAATCAAGTATAACAGTAGTGGACAGGTGGAGCACTTCAAGGAAAGACTGGTAGCTAAAGGCTTTACACAAGAACAAGGCATTGACTATCATGAGACTTTCACCCCTGTTGTAAAGTTGAGTTCATTACGAATACTATTTTCAGTAGCAACATTAAAGAATTGGAAAGTGTACCAACTAGATGTGAAGAATGTCTTTCTTCATGAAGACTTAGAAGAAGAGATCTATATGGAATTACCCCAAGTACTACATGTTGAACATGGTACTCAACCACAGGTGTGCAAATTAAAAAAGTCATTATATAAACTTAAGCAATCACCTAGAGTGTGATATGAAAAATTGAGTTCAAAACTGATTGAAAGAGGATATAAGATGAGTAGTGCTGATCATTCCATATTTGTAGCCTCGACCAGCAAAAGAACAGTTATTGCTGCTGTTTACGTAGATGATATAATCTTAACTGGAGAGGACCTGAGTTTTATTGAGAGAACCAAGAAAGTTTTTGAGATTAAAGATCTAGGAGTACCACACTATTTCCTTGGCATAAAAATAATACATAAACCAGAAGACATATTCTTGTGTCAAAAAAGATATGTTGCAGATTTGTTACATGAAGCGGGAATGACAGAGTGTAGAGAAGTTGATACTCCAATGGAAGTAAACTTGAAGCTGCTTCATGAAGATGGAGAGCCAATACAAGAAGCAAGAAGCTATAAAAAACTAGTCAGTAAGCTGTTATATTTGACAGCTACTAGACCAAACATTACTTACGTAGTAAATCTGCTAAGTCAGTTTATGCACAACCCCAGAAATTCCCATGTAGAAGCAGCTTATCATGTGCTTAGATATCTTAAGACAGGTAACAAGGGCATCATTTTTACAAGAAACAATAATCTACAAATATATGGATATGCAAATGCTGACTAGGCAGAAAATCAGAATGACAAAAGATCAACTAGTGGTTACTGTTGCTTCGTTGGTGATAATTTAGTCTCTTGGAGGAGTAAGAAACAAGCAGTTGTGGCCATATCAAGTGCAGAAAGTGAATATCGAGCTATGACTCTCATTGTATGCAAACTGCTATGGATAAAATACTTGTTACAAGACATGAAGATAAACAGAGATCAGCCAATGAGCCTCATCTCTGATAGTAGAGCTGCAATCTACATTGGAAATAATCCTGTGTTTCACGAACAGACGAAACACATCGAAGTTGATTGTCACTTCCTAAGAGAAAAAATTCAGTCAGGGATTATAAAAACTCAACATGTTACTTCAAATGATCAACTAGCAGATATTCTAACCAAAGCTGTATGCAAAGACATATTCCACAAGTTATGTTGCAAGTTAGGTCTTCAAAGTCTGGAAGATCTAACTTGAGGGGGGCAATGTTAAGAATTCAGTTCGAAGAAGTATGAATTAGTTGGGAGACAACTGTAACACAATTGTCTACAGCTGTATCCCATTGGTAGTGTGTCTGGTATATGTATATACATTTCTGTCATATACTATATATATATTTGATGTAACACTTAAAAAATCAATGAGATTCATTCACGTTACTCGCACATCCTTATCTCTCTCTCTCTCTCTCGTTTCCTCTGTCACTTTATGCTCCCTGTTATCTTTCCCTCTAAACCAGCGTTTTTCCTCAATCTCAAGACTTCAGGCATGAGAGCAGCCCTGATGACTGTTTTATTTTGTTCTACAACTTGCATATGTAACAATTATACTTGTAAAGATGCTGTTATTGTAAGATCAAATGGCCAAAATTTTGTCTTTGCAACATTGACTTGGACTAAAAGAAAGGGGTGTGAAGATGTGGAGTCACTTCTTTGTACGTTGCTGACCATAATCCCTCAAACTTCATGCAGGCCCTAATACATGGAGGAAAGTCATCATAAGGGAGGCTCAATGGCTTAATTGTCAAGGTTTTGGTGTGAATACTTTTCGTCCAACAAGAGAGGCTAATTTTGCGGCAAAGGAATCCTGATTGTCTTGTCTTAAAGCTTCTTGGTCCTTTCAGTCTCCTTAAATTTTGTAAGAGAATGGGATAGCCTGCTGAAGCTTGATTTTATAATGAAATCAGCCTTTGATTCTATGCTATCTTGATTTTTGCATAGTTATGTTGCAACTACAAGTTTTTGGTAATAAAATCATAGGGACACCAGTTGTACTTAGTAGATAATTCTCTTGTCTTACTATTGTTACAACTTTTTTTTTTAGTTTCTTTAATAATCCAACAGGCACCTAATTTGTAGTTCATGGATGATCCATCAAAAGTTGTTTGATTTTTTGTTGTACATCTGCTTCCATGGTATTAGGTTCCAGAAAATTTATATGAAATTTTAGCCCTCTAGGCAAGTTGTTCATCTCGCCTAAACTAGAGCTTGTATGGTCAAGAGGCCATTTTTTTAAGGTACTTCTCAAGCAAGTCTATTATTTTCGTTGTGATAATTATTTTTTACTCTTTTCAGATCATTCAAGTCCTCTCTTGTCTGAAAATATTGAACTCATGCAAACCTCTGATTGTAGCTTGTGTTTCAAACAAGAATGCTACATGCTTGAGCATTCATGGCCATCAGTAGTGCACATATATGAGTGAGTTCGGACATTGAACAAGCCTTTGTTCAAACCATGGTCATACATTTGAAGCTTAACAAGACCCAACCAAGAATTCCCCATTGAGCTTGTTCCTCAAATTCCCCATCGGCACTAGGCCAACATAAGCTCATAGTGAGGTAGTATGCTTTAAAACTATTTTGGTACCAGTGGTCGGATCCTCAATATATGCAATACCACATCATTTAATTGGATGACCAAAGGATATAGGGAAAATAGAGAGAGAGAGAGAGAGAGAGAGAGAGAGAGAGAGAGAGAGAGAGAGAGAGAGAGAGAGAGAGAGAGAGAGAAGGACTCATTAAAGTACGCCAATAAGAATATTACAATATCTAAATTGAGCAGCTCAGCATTAAACATTGGAGAATAAAGAGATGGTTGCAAAGTTGAGCAATTTGCAAAGATTACATATTAAACAATTGAGCATTAAACCACGCCTATTTGCATAAACTCATGGCCTGTGAATTTCAGATGCTTGATCAATAGCAAGAGGTATGTACCAACTCCCACTGAATCTTGAATGTTCAAGGAAGACATTGGCGATATTAATTTACTAACTACAAGTGCATGGGCAAATAAAGGCGATGTTCTTTAACACCACTAGCGAAACCTGCAAAGAGACAATGCGAACAACTCAGCAGCCAACATAGCCAATGAATACATAAGTCAAGCCATTCTTGCAATTCAAGATTACAAGCTAAAATCGTATAGATAGGGTTTGATTACTTGTATCCCTTTTGGTCATCATGAAACAAAAATGACATGACCTAACGGATCTAACAAAATATATAATAGCTAATAATACGAGAGAACTGCAAGAACTATCTCATTTTCAACAATTTAACAAGTTCAAGACCTGAATCATTTAGTGAACCCCCACTTTATCACCACTAATAATCAGTATGATGGTATCATGCAAAACAAGTCTGGCTGCAATATTGAGTTGGGAAACTAATACTAGATAACAAGAAAAAAGGAAAAAAAGATGTACAATAAACTACAAAACAAATAGTTGCCACTACTGATAAACTGTTGCCACAAGAAGGTAAAAACCTCCTCCTACAAGGGTGCCTTAAAACCCAAGTAGTACCCATTTTAAGAGTGCAATTGAGTGCTTGAAATAGGGGCAAAGCTAAACATACACATCCATGCCCTCTCAAAAAAAAATTAATAAGACAAAGCATCATGACATTACATCTACAAAAACCCAAGTAAAACATTATGCATGTGCAGACGAGTGCTTGAGGAGGGCATGGCCATCATCCAACCGATACACTATGAAGGGAGGATTAAAATATTGTCACAGATGCCATTCCAATATCCATCCTTCTGAGAAATGTCTGAAAATTCAGCAATCTGAGAAGGAAGCAGTTGAAAAAGGAGTCGGCAATCTCTTGGGTAGAAATGTAGAACAAAAATCAGAAACCAAGAGGTAAGCAGGCACAAGATAGGCCACAGATAAAATCTTCAGCAAACAGATTCAGTAGCCTTAGAATGTCTGACTGTTGAGATTTTGGACTATGTTCCTCATCTGGCGTCTCAATGTGAATCCCAAAAAATTTGGGCGAGCCTTAGATTCCTCCTGAAATCAAGTTTTGGGCCGTCAATATAAGGTATTCTACGGAAGGAGAGGTCTCAGAGAGTTCTTCTGCAGCCCTCTTGAAAGTAGCTAGGCATGGAAGGAGTAAGGCCTGTCGACTCAAAGAGTCTTACAAACCTCCTTCTATAGCTACCCACAAATCCTTAGCAGAAATCCAAAACAATATTCTGCTGATCAAAGGGCCTGTTACGTCAAAAAATGATGTTGCTTAGTTGATGGCTCTTGGAAGGAGAATAGCAATATGGATCTGGGGAAGGAGAATAAAGTCCCAGATGATGGTATCTGTATGGCCTTGTCCACTTTGGGTAAGGAGGACCATCCCCAACCCGTGGATTAGTCTCTATGTATCTTAAAATCATAGCGTGGAACGTGAGAGGCTTGGTGCGAAATTACAGAATGATGTCCCTGATGTGGTATTTTGTACGATACTATGCTCTCTCTTACTCACTTCAGTCGTTTTACTAAGCTTCACCCTCAATATGCATGGCTTAGCAACGACAATGGTGGTTTTTCTGGAAGGATTGTAGAGGCTTAGCGCCCACACTTTGTTAGAAACTTGATGAAAGTTAATGAAAAATTAATACAACCCCCTCACCTTGCCTATTTTAATTTTCAGTTTTTTGTTTTTAATATGGTCATTATATTTTCAGTTTTTTTTTTTAATATGTCCATAATGACCATAGTGGAGTTACCAAGAGTCAATGTCATTTATTTTTCAATTTTTTTCTTACATGTATAAATATGGCGCTTTGGGTTGGCCAAAATGTGTGAGAGAAAGCATTTCAAGTGTGCTCCAAATTTTTAGTGTTGTGTGCTCTTATTACGTGTCATGCCTTTGTGATCACTTGTAGAAACAAGTGCTCAATTAGTGTGTTGTGTTTTTGTGTTGTGTCATTCACAGGAGCACAAGAAGAGGACGTGCAGTTAGGTCATTCTTTTTGTTAACAGTGGTATCAGAGACAGGTCGATTGTGTTGTCGTGATTGTTGGTAAAAGTGCAAAAGAGAAGCCTGCAAGGTAAAGTCGGCACATAACTTGTTCGACAAAATTTCTGTGGGAAATTTTTGTTCATTATGGCTAATGGCATGTCCACTTCAAATATTTTTCAATCTCTCATACCTGTATTTAGTGGTGATAATTATGGTTTTTGGAGCATAAAAATGAAG